>PVLC010001534.1:0-28809 GCA_004027655.1 Graphiurus murinus | reverse complement strand
AGCCTCCCAAGTACTAAGATGACAGGTGTGCAACACCACACCCAGGCTCTCCATCCATTTTTCTATCCTAGGAGTTTGATACCCAAACATAACACATGACTTTGAAGTGAATTTATAGACAGGGTTTCATCTAAGGAACACACGTGCCTGTTTCTATACATATGCACATGTGAAAAAATGATTTGCACAACTTTTGAATAATGCAGGGCAGAGAGAATGAGTCACTTCTTTTTTGTAGTTTAAGGATTTGCTTAAAAAATGTGAGCAGACTTTAAGCTGCAGGCAGGGGAGGAACACACTTGAGTCCCTGGAGCTGTGGTCTGCCCTCCTGGAGGTGGGGTGCTGGCTGGCTCAGCGGCGTGCCTGTGGGAACGGAGTTCCTGCAGTGCCAGCATCAGCTGCTCTTCCAGGTTTCTCAGGCCACCTGAAATAACACAGGACCTCTGGCCATCGATTCTTCCAGCCTGGGATCTACAGAGCGTGAGTCAAAGCTCTGGGTCACAGAAATGGTATGACACTCTCCACCCAGCCCCCATATCAGAGGACTCCCACAAGTTCCTACTTCCATAAAGATTGCTATCTTACCACTCTGATGAAAGTATGGCAGTTGTGCTAACTTGCAATTTTAACGTCAAACTGGTACCATTTGTGTCTTTGTGGAGGGTTAAGTGCCTTCATGTATACAATTTTTACAGCCGACTCCAATGGATGGACGGTAGTGGTCAAAGCCAGTCCATTCTAAACAGGACACACTGTGGAGCGTCTTCACCTTAGGGCAGCCTGGGGGAGCGCTCACCGGGCAAGAGTATTCTGTCCAGTTAGCCATACTGGCTCACTGGCTCTCACCACTGAAAGCTGAAGTTGGTCTTTAGAATGTGGGGGAAGAGCTGGGCGTGGTGGCGCACGCTTATAATCCCAGTACTTGGAGGCTGAGACTGGAGGATCCGGGTTCGAGGCCAGCCTCAGCTACTTAGTGAGGCCATCTGCAACTTAGTGAGACCCTGTTTCAAAATAAAAACTAAAAATAGGACTAGGGGGGTAGCTCAGAGGAAGAATGCCCCTGGCTTTAACCCCCAGTACTGAAAAAAAAAAAAAAAAGAATGTGGGGGAATATTGACAGAGTGTATAAGTAGATAGTTATCAACATGTTATAGAGGTGTGTGTCTATCTAAACACACACATGTGCGCACACACACACACACGGGGCTGGGTATTTTTAAGGAACTTCTAGACAAATAACAATTTAAAATCTCAGAGTTGTACAGAGTAGGGCTAAACAGAGCTTGAACGCATCTGAAGGCGCGGGTGGGGGGTGCAGATAAACGCCTTCCTCTTCAGAAAGAGGTTCCAGCCTGGGTTAGTTCACCGTTCCATTTTCATGACCCTAACCCCGACATGAACAACTTGAGGAGGAAAGGTTGATTCGCTCACGTTTCAGAGGCATGGTCTATAGTTGGCGGACTCCAAGGCAGAGCAGTGGCGTGCTGTGATGGAGGGAAGCTGAGCTCGACTCAGTGTGACAGGCCTCCAAGGCCACACGCCTAGTGACCCGCAGTCCCCAGCCCCGCCCACCTGCCCAAGCTACCGCCCAGCAAATCCATTCAAATTATTCACTGAAGAGACCAGAGCTCGGGGCCAGTGATTCCACCCCTGAACGTTCTTGCATTGCCCACCCGTGGTCTCCTTCAGGGAACGGTACGCATTCAACACAGCCCTCCTAGATTTGCTAAGCTGATGACTTGTTCACTTCTGAAAAACAATTTTGTCTTTGCAATGAATGACTAGAAAAGATCCTCCTTCTTTGGGCATCCAGAGGGTGGTCGCCTCTAAGTTGCCGGTTCCCCCATCCCTGTCTATGGATGAGGCTCTCGGAGGTTGAGGGACTTGCTAGTCATTGAAGCCAGTCTCTCTCATCTCAGAGCCGAGCTCTTTGACTATTCAACTCTACCTCCAGGTTAAAGACCTTGGAGCTGTTCTCAGTTTAGACCAACAGAGCTATACTACCTTCTGCCAAGTTACAAACCTGGAATTGGCCTGCTCATTCCACGAGAGGGTGAAAACATCACCGAGCTCCTTCTTTGTGTGGGGATGATTGCTAAAGGATCCTCATTTTTTAAATTTTTAGTTTTTTGTTTCGTGGTGTGTGTGTGTGTGTGTGTGTGTGTGTGTGTGTGTGTGTGTGTGTGAATGTGTGTGTGACTAGAGATTAAAACCAGGGGCGTCTTACCTCTGAGCTAGACCCCCAGCCCTATTTTTTATTTTTGAAACAGGGCCTCACTAAGTTGTGGAGGGTCTCACTAAGTTGCCAAGGCTGGCTGTGAACCTGCGATCCTCCTGTCTCAGTCTCCCAAGTATTAGGATTACAAATGTGCACCACAACGCCTGGCTCATTATCAGGTTTAAAAAAAAAAACACTTCAGGCTAGCTAATCCAAATATTCTATTGGGATCTAATTCCTGATTTGAATCATCATCATGTATCATCTGTATTTTGAATCAAATTGGCAATTTTAATTGAAATGTCCTTTCTAGAGAACATGAGGGAAAGTATTCCTGTTTTAAGTGTGATTAAGAACTAGCTGAAGCCAAGTATGGTGGCGCACGCTTGTAATCCCAGCATTGGGGAGGCTGAGACTAGAGGATCCGGGTTCACGGCCAACCTCAGCTACCTAGTGAGGCCCTCCGCAACTTAGTGAGACCCTGTTTCAAAATAAAGAATAAAAAATAGGGCTGGGGGTATAGCTCGGAAGTAGAATGCCCCTGAGTTCAATCCCCAGTACCGCAAAAAAAAAAAAAAAAAAAAAAAAAAGAATTAGCTGATATCAAATGACTAAAAAAGATTTATTTATTTGTTTTTTTATACAGAAGTACAACTACATACCTTGGTGACCCCACTGTTAATAAAGATGGACATTTTAAACTTAGTCACACATGGATTTTTTTTTTTAACTAGGTATTGAACCCAGGGGCATTCTACCTCCAAGCTATACCCAGGCCTTTTTTAATTTTTAATTTTATTCTATCTATTTATTGTTTTGGTACTAGGAATTGAGCCCAGAGTCATTCTACCTCCAGGCTATACCCCCTGCCCTTTTTATTTATTTATTTTTTGTTTTTTTCAAAAAAAAGTCTCTATAGGTTGCTGAGAGTGTCTCTAAGTTGCTGAGGCTGGCCTCGAACCTGCTATCCTCCTGTGTCAGGCTCTCAAGTACTGGGATTACAGGCGTGTGCCACCATGCCTGGCCATGGATATTGTTTTTCACAGGTTTGGCTCTCAAAGCCTTATGAAGACATCCTGGGATGTTCAGAGCAGGGTGAGAAACAGCAACACTCCAAGCGTGTCTTCTTTCACACTATTACATACTTAAAAAGAAGAATAAAGACATGTATTTGCGTTTGCGTGACAGCGGTTACTGTTTCCTGTGATAGTGCTGCGCTCATTGACGGAGGGGACGGTGCAGAGTAGATTTGTCTCTGCATTGTCCAGAAAGTTCCCATCAGTCACCGGCCTGTTGGACAGGCAGAGAGTGGCAAGAAGTCAGAGGCCATTGATTAGTCGTTACCGGCTGGTGACATCACAGACGTGTATGGACCAAGCGCCTAGAGTGATCTATGGCTTATTCACATCTTCATGGAAGAGTTCTTGGGTGACCCTGAACTTTTCCCGAGTTTACAGAGAAAAAAAATCTGTACCTTTGGCTTCTTTTTCTAGTCTGGTTTCTGAAAAGAGGGCACCGTTATTTACCAGCTGATGACCACTCTGAACCCTGTTTTGTAACCAACTTTATGTAGTTGCAGGAAATTAAGTGAGATGAGGGCATAGCAGAACACTTAGAATTTTTTGTTGTTGTTGTTGTTTGTGTGTGTGTGTGTGTGTGTGTGTGTGTGTGTGTGTGTGTGTGTGGTGCTGGGGCTTGAACCCAGGGACATTCTACCTTCAAGCTATATCCTCAGCTCTATTTTATTTTTTATTTTGAAACAAGGTCTCACTAAGTTGCTGAGGGCCTTGCTAAACTGACCAGGCTGGACTTGAGTCTGCAATCCTTCTATCTCAGCCTCCCAAGTACTGGGATTACAGATGTGTACCACTGTGCCCGGCTAGAATGTTTGATGTTCTAGTACTGAAAGAACTTCCTTCCTCAAATAAGATCAAACCTTCAAGTCACAAACTTATGTTTAAAACTCTGTTTTGAAAGTGAGGAAAATCTGGTTGTGGTAGGGTATATGGTAGGGTAATCCCAGTACTTGGGAGGCTGAGGCTGATTAATCCAGAAAATTAACCTGTTGAGATGGGAGGATTGCAGGTAATTTAGCAAGACCCTCAGCAACTTAGTGAGGCATGGTTTCCAAATAAAAAATAAAATAGGGCTGAGGGTATAGCTCAGAGGTAGAATGCTCCTGGGTTCATTCCCTGGTACAAAAAAAAAAAAAAAAAAAAAAGGGAGAAGGTGGCTTTAAGCAAGGAAAAGAGTATAAGGGATTTTCAGCCCAGCATAGGTTAGGATCAGGTTTCCTTTAACAGATCATCATTAGTAAACAGTAACTTTTCTATTCTTCTGTCTGAAGTTGCCAGTTTTCTCTCCCTCTTCATTGAAATTTGGGCAAGCAAAACAGCCCTAAACCTTATCCCTCACCCTTTTTCATTAAAAACAAAAAACAAAAAACAAACCCAGCAGCCACACACATGTACTTAAGACTTTGATTTAGAAAAGATATTAAGCAAGGAAATTTAGTGTTTTGGCTGAAATGCTCTGTTTCCTTGGCTCACACAGTATTACCTACAGCTCACAGGCACCAAAGGAGAAATTAATTTGGAAAAAAAAATCAAAGGCTTTTGACATTAAACGGGCTTTTCATGTTCATAAGCCATCTGTGCTGTGACTTCAACCAGTGGAGGCCTGAGGTTGCCATATTAACTCTCCTTGCTGGGGAAGCCAGCACGTGAGTCCCCTCGAGTCTAGAGGTGGCTTCGGGCTGGGCCGCCTCCTGGGGGGCGGCGTTGGGGACTTGGGGACAGGCCTCTGCTGGCCTCCAGGTCAGTTGGGCATAAATGTAAACCGGGAGCAGGCAAAGCCTTTCTTTCAGGGTTCTGTGGGGACACAGCAGCTGGGGTCCTTTCTTTCATAAACAACGGGTCTGGTAACTTCACTGGTAACTTCTCTACCACCTGTCTGCGTCTGGGGCAGGGTGCTCATATTTATGCCGAGACTATTTCTCCACTGGGTAAAGCAACAGAAGCTTGGAAATGCAAATCTAGGTTCTTGAAAGCGAGAGTTCGTAATTCAGCAGAAATTTAAGGAGCTGGAATTTAAGGAACTGGAATGTGCAAGGGACGCAGATGTATTATTTCCTCTGCCTCCTTGGAGTTCACATTCTTGTAGGCACACTGATGAGTGGTTCAGGTACAGTGTGACAGGTGCCGCTGTGGCCCGAGTTCAGGGAGGCAGAAAGACTTGAATGAAGGGAGGAGGAGCTAATCCCTCTGGGTGGTGGTGTGTGTGTGTGTGGGGGTGTGTGTGTGTGTGCCAACCTCAGTATCATATATGGGGAAAGTGAGGAAGTGGGCTAGGAGCAGGTTTTGGCAGAGGGAACTCACCAAAAGTGCTGTGTGCTTGTGGCCAATCTGGACTTCATTATGATGTGTGATTACAATGCTCCAGTGAAAGTATATGGAAGAAGAAGAAGAAGAAGAAGAAGAAGAAGAAGAAGAAGAAGAAGAAGAAGAAGAAGAAGAAGAAGAAGAAGAAGAAGAAGAAGAAGAAGAAAGAGGAGGAGGAGGAGGAGGAGAGACTTGGCAGAGAAAGTAACATCTCTTCTGGGGCCTGGAAGGTGAAACAGGGATTCTCTAAAGCGCTGGTCCCAAGGCCCGGTTAGGGTGCCGGGCAGGAGAAGGGGCAACGTTCTGGGAGCTTTATCCATTCTATACATCAGAAGGGCTGATGTATAGAATGGGGGTCACAGTCTGGAGACGCCGAATAGCACTTTCCCGTTCGTCTATACTAATAGAACCAGCAGGTTTTAGCAAGGCAAGGCACATGGCTGCCTAGAGTAAAGACCACGTTCCGCTGCTTCTCTCGAGCCTGGGTGTGATCGGTGTGATCGGCGTCTGAGCTGTGGTCAGCCAGGAGAAACAGAAGCCATGTGTACATCCTCCTGGCGGTGCCCTCCGAGGGCGTGTCCTTCCTCCTGGCCTTCCCGCTTCCTGCTGGCTGGAATGTGGATGAGGTCAGGAGACTTCTGGGAAGGGCCCCGCCTGGAGAGAGGGGCTGGCTCCTGCTCCTGGAGGCATCCTGCAGCCATGGCCTGCTCGGGTGCAGGAGAACAAACCTCCGCCTTGTTCAGGGTGCTGGCAATTTGTGTCTCTGTGCTAGCAGCTAGGTTTATGTCTTAAACCATTCCACGGGTCAGCGAGGGCTGTGGAGGCCTTCCCTTTGAGCATGGCCACCGAGTGCCTTCTCTGTAGAGACCTGTGTGACCTGCTCAGGTGACAGGGTGACCCTGCTGGACAGAGGGCTTGCTATCATGGAACTAGAGTCGGGTGAGGCAGTTGGTAGGGGTTCTTTTCTTTTCTTTTTGCATTTGCATTTCTCTTATTCTTTTTTATTATATTGGTGCATTGTAATTGTACATGAGAGTGAGATTAATAGTGATATACTCATATATGCACGTAACATTATTTGGTCTGCTTCCTTCTCCACACCTCTTGTTCCTCTCCTCTCTTCCCTCCCAGATTTCCCCTCTACACTGTGGTCTCTCTCCTAATTTTCATGAGATCTCTTTTCCTTCCTCTTTTCCTCTGTGGCTTCCACATGTGAGAGAGCACATGCAGCCCTTGATTTTCTGAGTCTGGCTGGTCTCACTTAGCATGATGTCTCCAGGTCCAGCCATTTGCCTGCAAGTGACATCATTTTGTTCTTTACAGCTGAGCAAAACTCTGGTGCACAAATATACCCCGTTTCTTTTTCCATTCATGTGACGCGCACTTAGGCTGGTTCACAACTTGGCTCTTGTGAATTGTCCTGCAATAAACGTGGGTGTGCATGGATCACTAGAGTATAATGACTTCGATTCTTCTAGAAAGACACTGAGGCGTGGTGGACCTGGGTCACATGATGGTTCCATTCCTGGTCTTTTGAGGAACCTAGTTGGTAGGGATTGTCAACAAAAGGACAGCAAAGAAGAAGATGACCACCAGAGAAGCCAGTATTTGCTGGGAGCTTTTCCTGTGCCAAATACTTACTATGCTATTCCATGCACTCCTAACAACAGCCCAATGACTTAATTGCTGTTGTTGGCCCCGTTTTAACAGGTGAACAGTGAAGAGGGTAAGTAACTTGTCCGAAGCCTAGTCAACAAGCTTGTCCTCTATTGTGAAGTTGGAAGCAGGGTGGGTCTAAATAGGGAAGCGTGGCTAAAGGTAGGTTAGGGTTGCCAGATGAACACTGGGAACTGGCTGAGCCTCACCCTGCCTCCTCGGGTCACTGCTGCCCACTGCTGGTGGCCGATTTGGCTTTCTGACAGACCACATAGACTCATCTCCACAAAGCTGGTGCAGACACCCGGCCCTGGCTGGGCAACCACAGCCGCTATGGTTTGGGCACAGAGTGTTTCCCGCAGACTTACGTGCTGCAGGCTTGGTCCTCAGGCAGCGGCATTCAGAGACGGCGCTTTGGGGGAAGTGACTGGATCATGAGGACTCTGGGTTCCTCGATGGCTAAATAATGCAATGACATTAGGGGAGGTGGTGGAATTTTAGGAGGTGGGGCCTACATGGAGAAATTAGGTTACTGGGGAGCATGCCTTGGAAGGCCAATTTTTGTCCCAGGTCCCTTCAATATTCATTCATATTCTCTCTCTCTCTCTCTCTCTCTCTCTCTCTATCTCTATCTCTATCTCTATCTCTATCTATCTATCTATCTCCATCTCTCTCTATCTCCCAGCTGCCATAAACAAAGCAGTTTCCTCTGCGTGCCCTTCCCCCATGATATTCTGCCTCACTCCAGGCCCAGAGCAGTGAGTGGCGTCGGCCAACCATGGACTGGACCTCTGAAACTCTGAGCCAAAATCTACCTTCTTCTTCCAACTTGCTTGTGTCAAGTATTTTGGTGACAGTGATGCAAACTTGACTAATGCACCAATCAAACCCCAGTCAGATCCATTAAAACATTTTCTTTATTTTTAACACTCCATTTGAAAATAATTTCAGACTTAGAGAAGTTGCAAAAATAGCATAAAAAGTGCCTATATACCCTTAAACCATATTCCCCAGATGTTAACATCTTAGTAGGAACTATAAAATCAAAGTATTAACATTGGTGAATTAATGATTGTAGAATCTAGAAACTTTATTCACATTTCTCTAACTGTCCCCAAACATCCCTTTTCTGGCCCAGAAACTATTCTAGGACAACAGGGCACATTTACATGTTATGTCTTCTTAGTTTCCTTTAACATGTGACAGCTTGGTTCTCAGTCTGTCTTTTGTAACCTTGACACTTTTGAAGAGTACTGCCAGTTTTTTGTGGAAGATCCCATGATTAGGATTTGTCTAATGGTTCATGATGATTGGATTCAGGTTTTAAGTTTTTGACAAGGATACTGCCGATGGGATGCTGTGTCCTTTGCGCAACATATTAGGAGGCATGGGAGACTGGTTTGTTCCTTAACTGATGATGGTAACTGATAACTCGGTAAAGGTGAAGTCTGACAGGTTCTCCATTGGGAATTTACTCTTTTTTACCTTTGTAACTAATAAGTATTTTATGGGGAGATACTTTGAGATCATGTTGTTTTTTATTCTTGCACCCATTAATTTTATTTCTTTATTTTTTGCGGTACTGGGGATTGAACTCAGGGGTGTTCTACCTCCGAGCTATACCCTCAGTCCTATTTTTTATTCTTTATTTTGAAACAGGGCCTCAGTAAGTTGCAGAGTGCCTCACTAGGTAGCTGAGACTGGCCGAGAACCCAGATCCTCCTGTCTCAGCCTTCCAAATACTGGGATTACAAGTGTGCACCACCACGCCCGGCTGCACCCATTAATATTAGTACCCATGGATAATTCTTGCATGGAGCAATTATTGCTGTGGTATTTGTCAAATGATAATTTTCTATTTTCATCAACCCTCCTACATTATTAATTAAAGGTTCACTGCAAAGATTCTACTGTCAGAGTTCTTTCTCATCATTTATTTGTTTGTTTATTTATATCACTATAGATTAGTAGGTTTTATATTATTCTATGGACAATTATCTACTCTTATCATGATTTTATTGCTGAACTGTCTCAGACTTGGTCAATTAATTCCTGTTGCTTTTCTTTCTTTCTCTTTCTTTCTTTCTTTCTTTCTTTCTTTCTTTCTTTCTTTCTTTCTTTCTTTCTTTCTTTTTTTCTTCTTTCACTTGGAGATTGAACCAGAGACATTCTACCTCTGAGCTACACCCCAGCCCTATTTTATTTTGAAACAGGGTCTCTCTAGGTTGCTGAGTCTTACCAGATTTCTAAGGCTGGCTTTGAACCTGTGATCCTCCTGTCTCAGCCTACCAAGTACTAGGATTACAGGCATGCATCACAATGCCCAGCTCCTGTGTCATTTTGATATATCTCCATCAATTTTGGAAATGTTTTGTTTTTTGGCAGCATAAGATGGTTTGGGCTATTCTTTTACTTTTCCTTCTCTGACCTAGAATCTGTCATTTCTCCGAGGAGCCCAGATTCTTTTTTATTGGAGAATGGCATTTAGAAATTAAGATGTGGGTACCGTGTCTGGTTATTCAACCAGAATAATTGTAAACCTCAAAACAGCTGTTCTTTGCTGGGTATTTCCATTCTTCATTCTTTCCTTTTCAGTTGCTTTTTTATTATCAACTCATTTACTTATTTTTCTGGCCTGTGGTATATCAGGCAGATGCTACTGTTCTAACAGTGGCAGTACACTACTGTACACATTTATTTTTATATACTGTGTTTCAGCAAATATTTATTGAATACTTACTTTTGCAAATTCATCACTTTGCCCATGAGCACCAAAATTTGTTGCTTCTGTACCTGAAAAGAGAAAAGATTATGGATAATCTAAGTATGTTTTCATGTGAATAGACTATATATAATTGATTCCTTATTGCTATAGTTTGGGTCTGGGATGTCTCCTAAAAGCCCATGTTTTAGAGGTGTGGTCTTCAGAATGGTACTAATGTGCAGTGGTAGAAAGAAGGTGGGGCCTGGCAGGAGGTCTTTAAGTCATGCCCCAAACCATGAACAACAATAACCTTTTCTCTTTGTAAGCTGAGTACCTCAGGTATTTGTTATAGTGATGGAAAGCTGACTAACACACTTATCAACTGGTTAAATCAGTCCATTTGCTCAAGCTACCAGCCAATTTAGTGGAGCAAAAATTGGGTCAGCTAGTTGTTTGGCAGGGTTGAATTCTAATTAACTATATTTTTCATTTTTTTAAACAATTGTGTTGTGTACCTATAACTTGGGTTAAAAATCCAATTTTCTAGTTGGTAATACATCTGCCAAGATGGTTGAGTTATTTGAAATCATAGCTGATATTCTGGAATACCCATTTCCCTGAGGGATATCAGAGTTATATACATAGTCAGCAGGTAATTTATGAAGCCCAAGGCCAAATCTCCCAGTGCAAAAGCTAATCTGTTCAGTTTTGCTGAAGGATGTCTCTATCCCATTTTCTGTGGATTCCTCATCAAAATCGTTCTTACAGATCAAACAGAAATGCAGTGAGAAACCCGAGAAACAATTCAATCATGTTGATTCAGCTAACAACTTCTCATGTGGGTAATGCAGCTAGAGCAATCATATCAGTCAAAACACCTAATTCTTCTTATCTATAAAGTCAGACACTTGTCTATATTGTGGTTGATGCATTTGATAGATGAAGAAGGAAAGATGCAAGATTTTAAAAAAGAGTTTAGAGTAATCCTATATAGTTTCATAAAATGTATTTTTTCCTTTTCTTGGTACTGGGGATTGAACTCAGGGGCATTCTACCTCCAAGGTACACCCCTAACCCCTTTTATGTTTTTTTTTTTTTTTTTTGCAGTACTGGGGATTGAACTCAGGGGTGTTCTACCTTCGAGCTATACCCCCAGCCCTATTTTTTATTCTTTATTTTGAAACCGGGTCTCACTAAGTTGCGGAGTGCCTCACTAGGTAGCTGGGGCTGGCCGTGATCCCGGATCCTCCGGTCTCAGCCTCCCGAATGCTGGGATTACAAGCGTGCACCACCACACCCGGCTCCCCTTTTATGTTTTTATTTTGAAATAGGGTCTTGCTAAGTTGCTGAGGGTCTTGCTAAGTTGCCTAGGCTGAGCTCAAACTTGTGATCCTTTTGTCTCTACCTCCCAAGTACTGGGATTACAGGTGCACATCACCATACCTGGCTACATAGAATGCATTATAAATTAAAAAAAAAACTTTTTATTTATTTATTTATTTTTGTGGGGGCAGGGCGGGGAGGATGCTCTATCTAGAGCCAGTTCCTCAAAAGAGAAGTTCCTGAAATGCTCACACTTGGATTGCATTTGTAAAAGTAGTCAGTGTTGAAGATACATCTGGATAGGACGTATAGCATGCTGTGAAACAGGCCCTTCCAGGAAAAAGAACATCTCAACAGGTTTAGAAGCAGCATCTGGATAGCTCTATTACTTCCTATGAGCTTCTAGGGACTGTTTCATCCGAAGGGCGCTCCTTTTTAGTGGTTCTGCCCTTAGAACTGTGTTCTGAAAAAGGAAGACCCAGTCAAGTCTCCCACGCACACCTCTCCAGACCCAACACGAGGCCATTCCGGAGACACTTGGGACACCAGTGCTTCTCAAGAGCTCCCGAAGTGGGGGAAGCCAACCTGCCTCTTCCCGTCAGCTCCTGCGGTCCAAGCTGACGGTCCTCAGCTCCAGTTCCCCTTCATAGATCACGTCCAGGACGGCTCCCGGGGCCTCGTGAGCAGTGTGGGGCAGAGGGAAACTCCAGACCAACCCAGACCAGCTGACCTGGAGACGGGAATGCGATCTCTCGGTATTTGTTAAACACCAAACGCACTGCCTGGTGTTCTCTTGAAGTCCTTGCTCGCCCTGGCGCTCATTCCTTCATTCCATTTGTTCTCGCTGCTGCTAATTGTCACGGAGAGCTCAGAAGGGGGGTTCCGCAGACCAGTCCTCACACCTGGAATGCAGCATTTATATTTTCCTACTTTTTGGGGATTCTGCGTCTTAAGGGTCCCCTACCACTGTAGTCACTTCTTCAAGAAGGTGCCCTTTTTTGCATGAGCAATATGCCTATTTTTCTACCCTGGAGGGCGAGACCATCTGTTCAAGAAATGCCGTAGTGATGTCTGTCTCGCCAGGGCTTGTGTGAGTGAGGAAGGGAAAAGAAGATGGGACCGACTTGTCTCAGGGCCTTTGCACGTGCAGCACTCGCTGCCCGGCATGCTTTATGCAGAGACCTCTGCCGGCTGTCCCCTCTTGTCATTGATGTCTCAGCTTAAACACCCCTCCCCCGCCGCCCAGACCACTCAGGTGCCCTCTTCCTCTTCCCATCCCCTAGTTTGCTTTCCTCCATCACACTTGTCTGGTGTGTGGTTGGTTGGCTTATTTTCTTGGCACTTGGAGGGAGAATCGTGGCCCATTGAGACCATGGTCCTTGTCTGTTCTCGTCACAAGTGTGACCTCAGGGTTTGGAGTGGGAATCTGCCTTAGAATAAGTCCCTAATGCCCATGCCAATTAGTGTAGAGAGCTCTCAACTCGACCTAGAAGAAACATACCATACCATCCTTTACTCAACCTTTTATTTAGGAGTGTCTAGTTTTTCACTAGTAGAAACAATCTGTCTGTTTCCTTCATTGGCATGCTAGAGTCTCAGGTACATATTCCAATTGTACCCTCCTGTCATTTCTGTCCTTTGAAATATTATTATTATTATTACTATTATCATTATTCTTATTATTTGATACTGGAGATTGAACCCAGGGGCCTTCTACCCACGAGCTATACCTCCAGACCTGTTTATTTTAGTTTACTTCTTCTTCTTCTTTTTTTTTTTTTTTTGCAGTACTGGGGATTGAACCCAGGGGCATTCTACCTCTTAGCTACCCCCCTCGCCCTATTTTTTATACTTTATTTTGAAACAGGGTCTCACTAAGTTGTGGAGAGCCTCACTAAGTAGCTGAGGCTCGCTTCGAACCTGGATCCTCCTGTCTCAGCCTCCCAAGTACTGGGATTACAAGCGTGCACCACCACTCTGGCTATTTTACTTCTTAAATTTTGAAACAAGGTCTCTTTGGGTTGCCCAGAGTCTTGCTAAGTTGCTGAGGCTGGCCTTAAACTTGCGATGATCCTCCTGTCTCAGCCTCCTAAGTGCCAGGATTGCAGGCATGCGCCACCACACCCAGCAGAATCTTATTATTTTGATCATCCTCTTTGAAGTTAGAAAAGCTGGACCGTGGTGGCCAGTGAAGGGTCATTTGCCTCTTACTTTCCAATCTTTCTTGCAGAGCAGTACATCAATTAAGCCATCACAGTGTCCGGGCCAGCAAGTTGTCAGCTGTGTGCCGAGGCCCCCTGCTCACCGTAAATCATTCTGTAATGCGGGGTGCAGGGAGGCTTGGCTCTGCTCTGAAATTCTGGTGCCGACTTCGGCTTCTGAGTGGCCGAGGGGTCGCTGTGCCCTGGACTGTCCGGCTCCGGGAGCCAACCAGAGGCCGCCACCTGACATCTCTCCCTCCCCCAACCGAACCACGCAAGGGCGATGTTTATGCAAAACCGCGTGCCGAGAGGCCTTTTACTCCTCGTTTAAACTATTAAAATGCCATTAAGAATTGTGCAGCTCATATCCGCGCTGCTTCCCTTCATTATTTCTTGTTGAAGAACGGCCGTGTGTGCAGAAATGGACACACTGTTTCCACGTGTGCAGGGCTCGTTTTTTTCAGGACGGTTTATGGTGCTCTTTGGTGGAATTTATAGTCCTCCCCACCCCCCCAAAACAACAACAACAACAACAAAAACCCCACAACCCTTCTTGTCCAGAGATAGAGTAGCAGATACGATTTCTGTCACTGAAAATAAGTACAATCCACACAAACATACTGGGGCATTTATTTTTAAACAGTTGCCCGAATAAATCATCAGGGCCTCCGTCGCTGGGGAAAGTCTTCATTTCAAACCCCGGGGCATTGGGGGGGCCTGTGATATTTCTCTTCTGTTTGCTTGCTCCTTTCCCATAAAGCACCTGCACTTACCGTACCGTGGCAAACGCCTCTTCGGAGGCCACATCTGCTGGGCACACAGGCGGCCTCTCCAAAGGAACTTCTCCGAGGCACCTGGTCTACGTGGCGCTTGCCTGTTACTGTTGAAGTTTGGGCTGATTTACATTTCTGGGAGATTAAAACACACACGGTTTGATCTCGGCTTTGACCTTTGAAACGGCTACAAGCTAATCTTTGGCTAAAAGCATGGCGAGCGGGAGTAATTATATTTTTGTGAAAGTAGCAGGTTCCGGGCACCGAGGGTGACTGCGGTTATGGTCACGCGTCTCCCGGGCCAGCGTCTCGATGCTTAGGAGTGGGATAAACAAAGAAAAACAGTATTTTTGTGCATTTTGATTGAAAGAGCACCCTTGCATTCGGGCAGGCTGTTTTATAAAGGAGTGGCTTTGGGGTTTTCCCTTGCCTCGCTCTCCTCCGAGTGAGGAATGGGAGTTCTGGGCGATGCCTGCCCGGGGCTCTGCGGCAGGCGGTGCGGACTGTCCAGCCGCGCTCTGTGTGCTCCATTTAGGAGCCAGCCTGGTTTGGTTGACGCCAGAGTCCCTTTAGGCTCTGTCTTGCTGACCTTTGAGGGAAAAGTCATTTTTCACTCCCACCGCTGGGCAGAAGAGGCTCAACAAGGGACCCTGTGCTTCCAGCCAGAAGGGACAGAAGTCGTCACCAAGCTCATTTGGTGGCCCTCAGGACTCCAGGCTTTGCATGCCGCGGCTGCTCCAGTCCCCAGGAATGCACCAGCCACCCCACTGACTGGTGGGGAAGCGAAGTTACCCACCCCCGTAGGCGGCAGAGGTGGGAGTCGAAGCCTGGTGTGTCTGACTGCAGAGGCCATGGCACGGGCTCTGCCAAGGCGACAGCAGTGTGTCATCTGAGGGATCAGGAAGACCCTCAACCCCGCCATCTCCGAGACCGAGGAAATGAGCAGAAATTCTAGAATTCTCCAAGCCCCTTACATCCGGGGGGTTCCTTCTTCTACAGAGAAAACTTACCCATGTATTTTCTCCCGGGATAAGAGTCCTGCAAGGTAGTGAGCTGTAAGCGTGAGATAAATCCTCTGAGTTTGAACACGTGTTGTTGAAGTTGCTGTCCCCAGAGCCACACGAGAGCCAGGGCCGGCTTCTCCCACAGATGCTGCTCATGCCCGAACACATTGCCTCTGTCAGCGTCCCCTTGGCTCCTAGATTCTGCGCTGGACCACACGAAGAAGATTCTCTTCCAAATGGGGGAAAGAACACAGGTTGGTGTCCTAAGATGAGAGTTTAAATTGGGCACAATTGATAACGCAAGCAAGCCTCAGACCACTGACCCCAACCCAGTCAGTCTCCACTTCTCTTGTGTAAATTGGAGGTAATCATAACCTCGTCATCATCTCCAAAGCTGGGCTAATTTTTATCCTTTGGAGGTGGGTGTGATTTCCCGGAATAGAGCTCAAAAACCCTTTGTAAGGCACACGCCTGTCCTGTAATCCCAGTTCTTGGGAGGCTGAGACAGGAAGATCACAGGTTGGAGGACAGCCTCAGCATGTAGCAAGAAAAAAAAAAAAATTGGTCTGGAGGTTGAAGATCAGAAGTAGAAAGCCTCTGGGTTCAATCCCTAGTACCACAAAAATCAAAATGAAGCACCTTTGCAGGTAGGTCCTGAGGACAGGGGTGAGGTGGGCAGAAAAGGGGAGCTGGGCAGATGAGCGTGGCTGCCGATCTCGATGTTCCCCTTGTCTGATTTGTCAGCTGACTGCTGTAATTTTAGAAGTGATTTCTTTTTCGGGACAGTTGAAAGAAGGGGGGCCCTTTCTCTGAGTGGGACAGAGAAGTTCTGTTAGTTAACCTCTCTAACAAATCGTACAATGCCTGATAGAGTTTCTTTCATTTGAGACCGTGGTGGAAGCTTATTGCTTTTTGAGTTTTCTTTGTGGGGACCGTAAGACTTCGTTTATTCTCAATATGGAGGAAGCTGGTGAATGAGAGTCCCTCCCTCCACTTACACCTTCTGACACCATAGCAGATTTGTCGGAATTCTTGATGGCTCTGTTTCTCAATTCAAAATGGGAAACTATTACCTTCTTTATAAGACTGTTGAAGGGCTTAGAAATAATATGCAGAAAGCATCCAGAACACTGCTGGTACACAGTAGATACTTAATACACAGAGATGGCAAAATTAATGTCTGCCATCAACGAAATGGCTTGAGGGGAATTTCACCATAGACTTTAAAATGTATGCTATTTCCAATGGACTATGACTCTCCCTGGCAATTAGAGATTTGATATTTTTTTTTCCTGTTTTGGGGGTACTGAAGATTGAGCCCAGTGTATTCTACCTCTGAGCTATACCCCTAGCCCTATTTTATTTTTTAATTTGAAACAGGATCTCCCTAAGTTGCTGAGGTTGGCCTTGAATCTGTGATCCTCCTGTCTCAGCTTCCCAAGGACTGGGATTCCAGGCATGCCACCACTCCCAGCTGAGATTTAGTAAGTGTTTGATAAATGCTTATCAATGATTCTCTGGTGCCCAATTAACGAAGCGTTGAAAGGGGTCTGAGGCCATGCCAAGCAGCAGGCAAGGGGGGTCTGAGAAAAGAGAAGAAGATTAGATTAAGAAGGAGGACAATTGTGGACCCGAAGAAGAACCATCTCAGGTCCCTGGTTTAATGTGTCAGGAACCGTAGACTGCTACCACCTGCCCCACAGTGTTGTAGAAACTTCCAACAGCTGAGGCAGGACAGCATGGTGGCCCACATTCTGGCTTTGGAGCTGCTGTCTGGGTTTGAACCCCAGCCGTGCTATTTACCGGCAGCCTTAACCTCTCCGAGCCTTGGTCTTCTCATCTGATAAATGGATTGACAGCTTTTTACCTCATAGGGTTGCTATAAAATTTAAATGAATTAGTATACTTTAAAAATTTTTGAATCATGCCTCATAATAACCAAAGAGATGTTTGCTTAACAGTCATTGAATTGGCATTTCTGGGGCATCTTTGTTGTGCCAGGTACTGCTCTGGGCACAGGAGAGAGTGGTGGTAGAGTCCCTGTCACCACTGAGCATTTAAATATGTCAGCTCTACATGTACGGAAGCTCCTTGAAGAAAAATAAAAGGAAGGCAAGTATTTTAGTTACCTTTTTTTTTTCTTCACTGAGACCAAATTACTTGACAAGCACAACTTAAATGAAGAAAGGTTTATTTGGGGCTCATGATTTCAGAGATCAGTCAATGGTCAGCAGACTCGTGGCGGCAGGGCTTTAGAGCATGAGGAAGGCAGAAAAGCTACTCTCAGTTCATGGTAGTGAGAAGCAGAGAGAGGGGCCGGGGTGAGGGACAGATATGATCCTCAAGGCCACCCCCCCCAGTGACCGACCTGGTCCAGCCATGTCCAGCTTCCAAAACTCGCTGCTGCATCGTGCGCTTCTTTAGGGCACGCTGCAAATCCCAACCCTAACAGTGATGGAAGCGTGCACGTGTCAGGGAAGGTGGCCAGGGAAGGTCTCTGAGAAAGGGACATTTGCCATGACCTATAAATATGGGGTGATTCTTTTTTAGCACTTATAGCAGAGGTTGGAAGTGGAGAAAGACCAACTTTCCATAGGGTGTCAGACCCGTAACACAGGCCTGTGGTCAGGAGCGTGGGGTTATGCTAGTCTATAGCCACTCCTTTAATGGAACTGGAAACCAGGAAATCATAGGAATACATAATTACAAATGATAGACTATATGCATTGAGGGGAAAAATTAAATTAGATGCAAGTTCCACTTTTTTTTTTTCCTGAGGATTGAACCCTGGGACAGTCTATCTCTGAGCCACACCCCCAAGCCCTATTTTTTTTATTTTTTATTTTTTAGTTTGAAACAGGGTCTTGCTAAACTGCCGAGGCTGGCCTTGAACTTGCCTCCCAAGTACTGGGGTCACAGGCGTGTGCCACCATGCCTGGCTCAGGCTCCACATTTTTTAGAAGTGATATTTTCCCCCTTTCCCCCACCAGATAATTCCAACTCTGCTTTAGACCCATTTCGCAGATTTGGACAACTGAAATATGTATAAGAAAAACCACATACAAACCCATCAGCCTTGTACATTTGAACATTAGTATAAAATGCCAGTGTTCCAGGCAGCCATCCACCTCTGCAGACAGCTCCACCACCACTGGAAGACAGAGGTCTAACTGGGCTGCCACTGTGGCTGTGCACAGTACAGTCAGCGCTTGGAGGGAGACTGGCAAGAGGTCCAGAAAAAGAAAACAACAACAACAACAACAACAAACACCTTTCAGGCTCCTGTGCAGTTAGTATCTGTGACACCATCCTGGCCACTGAGCTGTGAGTAGTCGACTTCTAAGGGATTTTTGGAAAAGCATTTGCTTTCTGGATACCAATACTACCCCCTTTCTGTTTCTCGTCTTCTTGCCTGGGACGGAGGTGTGATGACCGCTCAAGGTGCAGTAGAATTCTGAGGCCGAGAATACAAGGCTCGTGGAGCAGACAGAAGGAGGGAAGTGGGAACCCCGACGTCAGTGTCCAGTCTCCGAGCCCTTGCTAGACAGACGGCTGACACCCTCCGCCCCCCAGATCGCTTCTTGTGTCTTTCTCCATTTAAGCTCCTGGTAGTCAGATGCAGAATACACTTCTAACCAATACAAATAGGCTAGCCTCACCATGGACTGGCAGACGTATATAAATTTCCCCTTTTGAAATGGGCACTAGGGTTCACATGAAAACAGAGGGCCACATGAGTGGATAATGAGAAAAATATTCAGTCTATTTTTCTGTAAGAGAATAAGACTTTTTAGCTACTGCTTTGTCTTAAATGATAGCATCTGGCCTCCTATGTCTTTTGAAGCAATCCATTGTGAGGAAGCAGATGGGCCTCTCGCTCTGGCTCCGTTCCACTCTGCTCTTATTCGGCCTGGTTTCTTGGGCTGGCTCTGTTCGTTTTGGTCACAGCCCCGGGGCTTCTGCCCGGGTTCTGTGTGCTGCTGTATAGATGCGGCTCTCCCTGAGGTTGTGACCTTAGAGAGGTCTTTCTTGCCCCACTATTCTAGCCGGGAGCGACTTGACCTTAAGCCACGAGAACAGCCAGGGAAGCCAATTATAGTCCTCTTTGCTTTTTCTTGGCCCTCCAACAAAACGCTCAATGTTCAGCACATCCCCAGGTTATCACGTTCTCCAGCCTTCCTTGCTCCAGCCCTGGGCTTACTGGACGAGAAATAGGGACATGGTTTCAGAGGGGTGCAGGTAGACCTTTTCTTTTCTTTTATTTTGAGGGGCGGGGGAGTATTGGAGATTGAACTCAGGGGCATTCTACTTCCCAGCTACACACCCAAACATGTTTTATTTTTAAAGTTTGACACAGGGTCTTGCTAAGTTGCTGAGGCTGACCTGGAACCTGCCATCTTCCTGTCTCAGCCTCTCGAGTCCTGGGATTACTCTTGCGCTGAGCACCTGGCTGCAGGTGGACTTATTTATTTCTTTATTGCAGGTGGGCTTCTGATGCTTCCCTGCCCAGCCCTCCGTACGGCGGGAAAGAGCACTGGAAGCAGGATTTGCAGCCTCTTCCACCCATCAGCAAACCGGGACTCTGGTTCTGCAAGGCCTGATGGAGCCTTCAGAGTCCTCTTTGATGTGTTCACATCTGCCTAGAAATTTCCCACAGAAAAGAAATTCAGATACTTCCTCTCCCGAGATGACAAAGTGGGTCACGGGGTGAGCACGGGGCGGCGGAACTCAGAAGCGAAGCTGGCTTTTTTGAACTCCTCTTGCATGCGGGAAATAATTGCTCAGCCGTAAAGAAGAGCAAAATCATGTCATTTGCAGGGAAATGGATGGAACTGGAAAGCATTATGTTAAGTGAGATTAGTCTGTCACAAAAAGTAAAAAAATTGGATGCTCTCCCTAATATGTGGAAGCTAGGGAGGAAGTGGGACTCTAAATGAAGGAGAAACCTTAGATGAGCAAAGAAGGTCACTTAACTGAAGGTGATGGGGCGGGGGACACCCTAATGCACATGATTAACTTTCACAAACATACCAAAGTCAGTCACTAAACTGATCTTGAGAATGAGGGAGGGAGAGGGAGTGGGGCGGGAATTGGGGAAGGGTTAAATGAGAGATGTGTGCATGGATGCCTTTACCAGCTTGTACCTCATTAAGATGATTGATTACAATACACCAATAAAAAATATTAAAAAAATAATTTGCCTCCGAGTCCTTCTTTTTGCAATAAACATATAGTTACATCTTAAATCAAGAAGTGCCAATACCACCTACCTGCAATGCCAAAAGTGGTAAAAAAATTTTTTTAAAAGTGTGTTTTTAAAAGAAATGGGCCCCTCTGAAGACGTTGTGTGACCCCACGTGCTCTGGCAGCCACCGCCTGCTGCAGACGACACCCCACCTAAACTCCTTGTGAAAGACATGTCTTTTTCCCCCTAGTCCCCAGTTTCATTTTCCTCACCTCTTTGTCCTTGAGTTATTTATGAAACCAGGCCCAGGGGTGAATCGCGGAGGCACTTTCTCGCAAATGCTTCATAAGTTTTATGAACCTCGATTGAGTTTGCAGTTTTGGCTCCCTGGCCCAGCCTGAACAACTCCTCTCCCACTTGGATTATGACCTGGCCTCCTGCTGGAGGCTGTGGGTACCAACCTGCAGCCCTCCCGGCCAGCCGGCCCACACCCTTCTCCAGCATTTGCTTCATTTCCTCCCGTGATGGGTCCACGGCTCCAGCGGCGCTGGTGTGATGGGCAACATGGCCTCCTGTGCTCCTCAGCTCCGTGCGTGCTCATCGCACCAATGCAGCTGCTCACTCCCTCTCGGGAAGGCGGGCTGCCTCTTCCGTGGGGGCTTCTGTGCCTTCTGTGACTCATAAACTGCCAGGCAAACTTGAAGTGCTCAAAAATCAGACCTAAGCAAAGGGATGGGCGGTTTAGGGGCATCCATTTAACAATCGGGCAAAATCTGTAGTTGAATTCTCCAAGGGTGGCTAACATTTGCCGTTGCTGGCCTCCTCAGCATCAGAGCACTCTTCTGATGGGAGACAAATGTCACCTTCTGGGGGCTTAGAGAGAGATGGGTCTCAGAGGCTCACGATGAACCAAAGAGGGAGGGAGGCAGAGCCGCCTCATTCTTCATTTGTTTGATAAATAAGATGCTCCTAGCCGGGTGTGGAACTTTCAGGGAGTAATGCCAGGATGCAGGGTCCCTGGGAGCCTGGCGGCAGCAGGCAGAGCTGGGTGGCTTTGGCCCTGCAGGGACGGCCAGCAGCTCTCTTCCCGGGAGGGAACTGCTCTATGGTCCTGAATGCCAGCCTCCCTTGTCCTTCTAGTTCTCCAGACTAGGTCTTCAGTCTTCTCACCGATTTGGGGGGGGTCCACATCATTTTAACACATCCCTTTTGGCCCAACCTATAACCCCAACTAGAACACCAAAGAAATATGACCCTTTTGACGCTCTTACTTCCTACCCGAGTGCCAAGCACTGTGCACACTGCTGTCCACTTGTTCAGTTCACCTACCTTTAACACACGTAAACGGGACACGTTAGAAACACCTATCATGAGCAGTTAAATAAAAAGATGAAAATGTGCCTCATTTTCTTAGAAAGATGATGCTTCAGGACCCTCAAGGTATTTACTTTATAATTTTTATTCCTTTCGGCACTAAAAAAAAAAAAAATTTTTTTGTTTTTACAGTACTGGGGATTGAACCCAGGGCCATTCTGCCTCCGAGCTATACCCCTAGTCCTATTTTTTACTCTTTATTTTGAAACAGGGTCTCACTAAGTTGCAGAGGGCCTCACTAAGTAGCTGAGGCTGGTTGCGAACTCAGATCCTCCAATCTCAGCCTCCCAGGTACTGGGATTACAAGTGTGCGCCACCACGCCTGGCTAAAAAAACTTTTTTATGTTGAGATCATTTTAGATTTACAGAGGAGTTGGGAAAGTAGTGCATCGAGTTCCCATATAAGCTTTACCAAGCTTCCCCTAATCCTAAATCTTACAAAATTATAGTATGATCATGGAAACCAAGAAATTAACACTGGTATAATTTTGTTAGCTAAATTACAGACCATTACTAGGCATTTCGCAGTTTTTTTCTACCAATACTATTTTCTTCTTCAGAATCCTATCCCTCATAGTCAGTAGTGAAAAACTGAAAGGGTTTCCTGAATGAAGAGGAACAAGGAAGGATGCTTGCTCACCACTGCTGATCAACATAGCACTGGAAATGCTAGCCAGAGCGATTAGGCAAGAAAAAGAAACAGAAAGCATCCTAATTAGAAAGGAAGAAGTAAAATGATCCCTTTCACACATAACATGAACTTATATGTAGAAAACTGGATATCCACACGCAGAAGAATGAAATCGAACCCCTACCTTATGCCATATATGAAAAGTAGCTCAACATAAATAAAAATCTAACCATAAATCTAGAACTGTAAGCCTCTTAGAAGAAAATGTAGGAGAAACAATTCATGGCACTGGGTTTGGCAATTTCTCAGATATTACACAAAAAGCACAGGCAACAAAAGAAAAATTAGGTAAATTGAGCTTTATCAAAATTAATTGTGTGTGTGTGTGTGTGTGTGTGTATGTGTGTATCAAGGGACACTATTAAGAGGATGCAAAGATAATCTACACAATGGAAGAAAGTTTTTACAAATATTGGTTCACAGCCAGTGAGTCAGTATGGAGTAACTTAGTGAGCCCCTGTTTCAAAATAAAAAATAAAAAGGGCTGAAGGTATAGCTCAGAAGTAGAATGCCCTAGGTTCAATCCCTAGTAACACACACACACACACACACACACACACACACACACACACACACCCCAAAACCAAAAAAACAAGGATTAAAATCCATGATATTTAGCCCAATGTGGTAGCACACACCTGTAATTTCAGTACTTGGTAGACTGAGACAGGAAGATCACAGGTTCAAGGACAGCCTCAGCAAGTGAGATTCATTAACATAGTGAAAATGTTTCAAAATAAAAATAAACTAGGGCTGGGGGTATAGCCCCTGGGTTTAATCCCCAGTACCCCCACATCCATAATATTCAAACAACTCTTAAATTTTAATGATAATAACAATGATAGCAAGAAAACAACCTAATAGGAAAACAGGCAAAGGACTCAAATATACCTTTCTCTAAAGGAGATATCAAATAACTGATAAGCACCTGAAAAGATAGTCAACATCAGTAATTGTTAGGGAAATGCAAATCAAAACCCCAATGAGATATCATATCACACACATTAGGATGTCTAATATTCCTAAAATTGAAAATAACATGTGTGTTTTGAGGATACGGAGAAATTGAAACCCTCGTGTAGTGCTCTAGGGACTATAAAATGGTGTACTCTCTGTGGAAAACAGTGTAGTGATTCCTCAAAAGAAAAAATTAAACCACAACATAGAATTACCATATAAGCAAGTATTTCCACTTCTGTGGACATATCCAAAAGATTTGAAAGTGGAGCTTCGTACAGACATTGGCACCTTATGTTCATAGCAGCTTTATTCACAGCAGGCAAAAGTTGGAAAAAACTCAAATGCCCATCAGTAGAAGAATGGACACACAAAATGTGGCACCTATGTGCAGTGGAATATTACTCAGCCTTAAAGAATAAAATCCTTATACAATATGGGTGAACCTTGAAAACGTTATGCAAAATGACATATGTCAGACACAAAAGACCATATGTTATGTGATCCCACTATAGGAGAGATCTGAAATGGTCATATTCACAGAGAAAGAAAGCAGAATGTTTGTTGGTAGGGGCTGGGCAGAGGGGGCAATGGGGAGCTGTTGTTTAACGGGACAGGAGTTTCAGTCTGGGATGGTGGGAGGGTCCCAGAGGTGAACAGTGGTGATGGTTGCTCAGCAGTGTGAAGTTATTGAATGTGAACAATGCGAAAGGTACGATATGAACACACTGAGTTGTACCCTTAAAAAGGGTTAAGGTAGTAAGTTTTAGGTATGTATATCTTTGTTTTTTTCTTTTGCGGTACTGGAGATTGAACCTAGCCAGTGGCATTCTAACTCTGAGCTACACTCCCAGCCCTTTTTATTTTAAAAAAAGTTGCTGAGAGTCTTGCTACATTGCTGAGGCCGTCCTCCAACCTGGGATCCTCTTGTCTCAGCCTCCCAAGTACTAGGATTACAGGTGGTGAGCCAGCCCACATGGCTTGTGGTATGTTTATCTCACCACAATAACAAAAACAGTCAGAAGATCATACTGATACCTCTGGCTTCAATCCAGCACCAAGGATTCGTTCCACCCGTCTCCCTTTTTCTTTATTTGTAATCTCTTTTTCTCTCTATCCTGGGGATTGATCATCCTAAGGACATCTTACCTCTGAGCAAAAGCCACAGCCCTTTTTATTTATTTAGAAACAGGGTCTCGCTAAGTTGCTGAAGTGGCCTTGAACCTGCAATCCTCCGGTCTCAGCCTCCTAAGTACTGGGATTCCAGGTATGTACCACTACGCCCAGCTTATAATTTCTTTCGCTAATAATAAGAAACTTGTTTCTCATTAACATGTTGACTTTTATGTTTAACACTGGTATATGTATAAAGTATTTTCAGAATTGCTAACTCAATATCCCAGCGAGCGACACATTGACCACCTGGAGCTCGGTGTTTATGTGTGTTCTTTTTGTCTTTAGCCTTGTAGTGTCTGCTTGAGATATTGTGTTCTAAGATGACCTAGCGTGGTTCCTTCCTTCCTTCCTCGTGTGGTTATGTCACTGATGTGTGACACAGTCAGGTCATTTGTCACCAGCATCTACTTGACGGCCAATGAGATAATGCACGAGAAATGCCTAATGCACTACCTGGCATGGAGCAGGGCCCAAGAAAGATGAGCGCAACCTGAACTGGTGGCCCTCACTGGTGACGTGCAGCAGGTTCATTACTCCAGCCCCATGGACGTCAAGAGGGCTCTGCCCTGGTTTGGAGTGGTTGGGTCTGTGATTGACAGCTAAGGTCACCGGCTGTGTGCCCTGTTGTGAGTTTGCTGTGCTATTTGTGTGGGTAATCAAATTCCTGTTTACATCCATATCTCTTATGCAAATTGCTTTTTATCTGGTGAGAGTCTCCTTGCTGCTGTTATTTTCTTCCGAGAACCCTGAAAGATTACCAAGGCCTTGGGAGACTTCTAGGAAAACCCCACACACCGATTTGCTTGAATAATCTGACATCTCTTGAGTTACTGAAATGGCTGGCGAGACTAGTCCCTCATTGCAAAGGTCTTTTGGGTATTAAAAGGTAGAGCATGGTGGCACATGCTTGTAATCCCAGCACTTGGGAGGCTGAGACAGGAGGATTGTAGGTTTGTGGCCAGTCTCAGCAACTTAGTGAGATCCTCTGCAACTTAGTGAGACCCTGTTTCAAAATAAAGAATAAAAAATAGGGCTGGGAGTATAGTTCGAAGGTAGCATAATGCCCCTGGTTTCAATCCCCAGTAGTGCAAAAACCAACCAACCAACCAAACAAACAAACAAAAACACAACCAAACCAAAACAAACAAACAACAAAAAGGTAGAGCCAAGAGAGCATTCTAATAACTTAGATGACGGAAACGACCAGACCAGATGGTCCTATTTAAAATCTGAGTTCTTTGTCTTTAGCCCCTCCCCCAGTTTGCCAAACTCTCTGCTGAGCTTTTCTGTGGAAAGAGGAATGCATGGCTGTGTCCTGATGTCAGGGTGGCCACAGGTCCAGGGGTGGGGTTTCGAAGCTCACCTTCTCCTTGGCTCCAGGCAACCCACATTTCGTATCTGTGTCGAATGCTTCACCTTTCAGCTTTTTACTTCCTCCTGACTTCCTGGAGGCTGCCCTCTGTCTTCGTGATTTATGACCCCTGCCATTGCCTGGAGGCCACTGGCCTCGCCTCTCCCCTGGGAACCTCAGCTTCTATCCCAGCTAGCTGCCTCGTGATTTCCTGCTGACGGCGCCCTTGGAATGGAGATTGTGCCATCGACTCCTCTAAGGGACAGGCCATTCTGAAGAATTCATTTCTCAGTCACCAACTCTCCTCTGTGGGCTTTAGGCTTGTGGCTTTTCAGACTCCCAGGCATCCTCAAGGTCGCAGCTTCTCAGCTCCATTTCTCTCTCTCTCTCTCTCTCTCTCTCTCTCTCTCTCTCTCTCTCTCTCTATCTCTATCTCTATCTCTATCTCTATCTCTATCTTTCTATCTCTCATTCTTTCTTCTTTCCTGTTGGGGATTGGACCCAGAGATGTTCTACCACTGAGCTATGCCCTAGCCCTTTTTATTTTTTTATTTTGAAACAGGGTCTCACTGCATTCCTTGGTTCCCTTCGAGCTTGCAGCGTGGACTTACCCTGCAGCCATCTCTGCTCAATAACCTCCCATCTTCTGGCGAGATCGACCTTTTTAATTCTCCAGAAAGAGTTCTCCGGGGCTCCTCCGAAGCCTCCTCACCTGACAGCGTCTCCTGATTTGTCCTCAGTCTCTTTGGCAACTCCTCTGTGTCTAGTGGCTCATGCATGGTTCATATTTATGACAGTTGCTTCCTGGCAACTTTCAGTTTGCAAAGCAGCTCACACACTGTGACCTTCCTAAGACAGGTGGGGAGCAGTCAAGTGACCATGGGTTCAATCCTCAGCACCCCCGACCCCCAAACTGTGCAGGCAAAAGTGCATCAATGGGAGAAACAGAGAAGAACATCGCAACATCTGGCAAGAGTCTCGCGGGATGCTGCAGGTGAGAGAGATGGTGGATGGAGCCCGGGCTTAATGAGGTAGGATGCAGAACCCAAACCCTTGATGGTGCGGTGCTCACCTGCAGTGCCCACAACCACCGTTGCCGAGAAGTTGCCTGCACCACACACTTTCCCATGCTAACTTTAAAAAAAATATATTATCTAGGAGTCAATTACATACACAAAAATACAAAGATCTGGACTGTTCCATTCGGCAACAGTGGAGGCAGAGACAGCGTTCCGGAGGCTCCACAACAACTCCAACACTTACTGTCATCTTCTTGCTCACAATCATTCCAGCAAGTGTGGATGGTACCTCACCGAGGTTTTCATCTTCATTTCTCTGATGATTAGTGATTTTAAACTTCTTTTTTTTTGCAGTACTGGGGATGGAACCCAGGAGTATCTACCTTCAAGCTACTACATCCCCTAGCCCTATTTTCTTTTCTTTTTTTTTTTTTTTGCAGTACTGGGGATTGAACTCAGGGGCATTCTACCTCCGAGCTATACCCCCAGCCCTATTTTTTTATTCTTTTATTTTGAAACCGAGTCTCACTAAGTTGCGGAGTGCCTCACTAAGTAGCTGAGGCTAGCCGCGAACCTGGATCCTCCGGTCTCAGCCTCCCGAATGCTGGGATTACAAGCGTGCGCCACCACGCCCGGCTCCCTAGCCCTATTTTCTATTCTTTATTTTTTTGGCAGTTCTGGGGATTGATCCCAGGGGCATTCTACCTCTCAGCTACACCCTCAGTCCTATTTTTTATTCTTTATTTTGAAACAGGGTCTCACTAAGTTGTGGAGGACCTCACTAAGTAGCTGAGGCTGGCCACAAACCCAGATCCTTCTGTCTCAGCCTCCCAAGTGTGTGCTACCATGCCCGGTTGATTTTGAAAATTTTTAGATACCTGTTGGCTATTTGTATGTCTTCTTTTCAAAAGTGTCTATCAGGTTTCTTGCCTGTGTGTGTGTGTGTGTGTGTGTGTGTGTGTGTGTGTGTGTGTGTGTTACTGGGAATTGACCGCAGGGGCATTCTGCCTTTGAGTCACACCCCCAGCCCTATTTTATTTTTGTTTAGAAGCAGGGTCTTGCGAGGTTGATGAGAGTCTCACTACTAGCTGAGGCTGTCCTGAACCTGCGATACTCCTGCCTCAGTCTCCCAAGTACTGGGGTTACAGGTGTGCGCCACCACGCCCGGCTCCTTGCCCGTTTTTAAATTGGGTTGTTTCCTTGCTATCGAGTTGTCTGAATTCCTTACATGTTTGGTGTACTAACTGCTTGTCAGATGAATGGTTTTCAAACATTTTCTCTCATTCCATAGGTTGTCCTTTTACCCTGTCGATTGTTTCCTCAGTTGTGCAGAAGCATTTTAGTTTAACGGAATCCTATTTGTCTATTTTGGGTTTTGTTGCCTGTGCTTTTGAGTTCATACCTAAAGAAATCTAGGCCAAAGCCAATGTTATGGTGCTTTTTTCCCTATGTTTTTTTTTTTTTTTTTCCTAGTAGTTATACAGTTTCAGTTCTTATGTTTAAATCTTTAACCCATTTTGAGTTGATTTTTATATATAATGTGAGATAAGGATCTGGTTTCCTTCTTTGGTGTGTGGGCATTCTGTTGTCTCAACACCATTATCGAAGAGACTGACTTTTCCCTCATTGTACGTAGGTGCCCTGGGCACCTCTACTGAAAATTAATCCCAAAGGTGTGGGATTACAGGTGTGTACCACCACATTGCCTCCTGCACTAGTTTAAGAACTATTCAGAAATTAAATATCTCTTCTCTCTCTCTCTCTCTCTCTCTCTCTCTCTCTCTCTCTCTCTCTCTC
>PVLC010001533.1:72955-140111 GCA_004027655.1 Graphiurus murinus | reverse complement strand
TACTGGGGATTGAACTCAGGGACATTCTACCCCCGAGCTACACCCCCAGCCCTAGTTTTTATTCTTTATTTTGAAACCGAGTCTCACTAAGTTGCAGAATGCCTCACTAGGTAGCTGAGGCTGGCCGCGAACCTGGATCCTCCGGTCTCAGCCTCCCGAATGCTGGGATTACAAGCGTGCGCCACCACGCCCGGCTCTGAAGGATGACTTTTGAAGAATCCTCATTCTCATAGACCAGAAAAAAATGAGTAATGATTCAAAACTATAATTTTCTTTGTGCAAATGACTCAATTGACTTACTGGAATGTTGTTTCTTCTGAGACTCATATATCATGTATAAAGAAGCTGAGTGTTTTAGAATCTCAAGCTGCTATATATACATACATACATACACACATACATACATACCTTTGTCAGAATCCAAGAATCTAAATGTAATGTTAAGAGGGAAGCCATGCAGAAAAATGGAGAGGAAATACTTATTCAATTTCCCAATAAAAATTCATAGAAAATAATATGTAAGGCAACTATTCTTGAAGTATGAATATGTGAACTGCCAGCAGCAGTAACCTCACCAAGGATAGTGTTAGAAATGGAAATCTCAGGCCTTTAATTTAGAACTACTGGACTTTCAAAACAAAAATCCACTCCTGATTGGAAATGTAATTAATTTTTAAAATTCACATTGGGCTTCCTGAGCCTGACCAGATATTGGAAACTTAGAATCAACCAGAGGACTTGTTGAACTTGGATGTCAGACCCTCCTCCAGGTTCGCTGAAGAGGAGAAGGACTTTTTTTCCTCTACATTATCATCGGGGTCCCTCCCAGAAACTATATCTGAAAGAACATCCATCCTCTTATATTTTCATTTAACAATTGATACCCTTACTGGAAATGTTTCAAAGAACCAATGACCCCAGAACCTAGTCCCAGCATGTATCAAACTTCAGTTTTTGCTCACTTGATAGATGAAAACAGGGCATTCAATAAACTATTATAATGAGTGAGAGAATCTTTTCATGTTGAACAGTCTTCTGAATTATATTTAAATTGTCTGTTTATATTATTTGTCCTTTTCTCTGATGACTATTGAAAATTTGATATTTGAAAATTTTAACAATTTGTCACAATCACCAGCCAGTAGTAATGAATGTCAGCCCAATTAGAATGGGTGCCAGATGTAAACACCTGGCATGCTTATGGCATGATTGTTGATCTCCTTCTAGATGTTTTCAGTATACAAGAAGAGTTAAAAATCCCTTTTTTAAAAATTTATCATTAATATTTTGACTATGTCATTTTTGAAGGATACCTCAAATGTTTTCATTTTTTATCATTATGTCAATTGCATTTTCAATTAGAAAGTTTTATACTTCAAGATTTTTAGCAAATTATTTTTGAGTACTTATGATTTCATATTTTCATATTTAAACTTTTAAAACATTTAGATGCTATCCTAATATACATGATGGAATATGAATATTAATCTATCACTATTTTTCAGAAAATTACTTAATCATCCAACTCCATTTGATGACTCCATCTTTTCCTTCATGGCCTTGAAAGTAACTTTACCCATATGTTAAATCTACATATAGGTTGATTCTTGATACTATAATATCTATTTTGTTTCATTGACCTGTACTATATTGATTTAGTTAGTAAGTATACTTTATTTTAGAACATATGTCTCTGCCTTCATTGCTCTTTGTTTTTCAAAGTTCTACTTATTTTTACTTATTTACCTAAATTAGATTTAAAGTCAACTTGTATACTCACTGTCTTCTTCAGAAAAGATGTAGGTATCATTTTTTATGTACTATATTTCCCACAGGTGGTTAGAAAAATCATAAAAATAGTTTCATAAGACAACATACTGCATATCATTTGTAAAAGAAACAGAAGCAAAAGAAAAAGAAAAGTGTAAATTGTTATCAGTAGGAGGCTGGTTAAATAAAATACATACATCTCTACAATGGAGAACTTAACAAGGATTGAGGATTATCTTTAAATGCTATTATGGAATAATCTGAGTAAAATAGTCTCTAATTTTTTTTTAATTTCCATTGTTTCTCCAAATTTTTACCTTTTGTCATTTGTTTTTCCTTCTTTCATTAGTAGGTTAGTGATTTGTCTATTTATTTATTAAAAAGCCAGCTTTCGTATTTATTAATTATACTTTGTGCTTTCTAATGCATTTTGCAGTTGTTTTATAATCTGTAGATTCTGATGTTTATTTATTTTCAATTTTCTCTTTTTTTATAAGTATTTAATCCTATGAATTTTTTCTAAGCCTTTGAATTTCTTCCATCAGTGCATCTTATATAAAAATGTTTTATACTTATCTACATTTTTTGGATTCTATTGTGATTGCTTTATGAGCTTTCAAATGGTCAGTTTTTATGACTGCAGAAAGGACATTTGAAAGGTATTTATTCTCTAATTCAGGGACCTAAACATATATACCAATCAAATGTATTTTTAAAATTATGTTATTTAGGTAATTGATACTCTCACATTTTGTCTGGTTTGATTTGTCACAGACTGAGAGAAGTAAATTAAATTCATCTACTTCTAGTAAGTAGATGTCTTTTCCTTTTATATCCTGTATTTTCAGCTTTTTAAAGCTGCTGTTATTTGAAGCATAGCTACTCATAATGTTTATCCCCTTTGTAAACTCCTCATATTAGCACTGCAGAGAGCCTGCTCACTCCTTCTCTTTGAATAACTGTTGGCCCGAATTTTATGTAATCTCTTAAAACAAGGTCTTGACATAATTTTTCTTTGCAATGGCCCAGGAACTGGAATACAACTGCTCATTTTTTCCCCAAAATTTCCTGGATTATTTTACTTATTGATCTTTTCTATCTAAATTTAGATTTTTTTATATGGTCAACTCTGAAAATTCATTTGTTTTCATGGGTGGATTAAGTCTGTTAATATTTGTTGATACATAGGTGTCAATAAGCATTGCCCCATTGCCCTGTCTGCTGCACCATTTGGATATGTTCTCAGAGAACATTCGTTTTAGGACTGAGACATTACCCCCTTTATCATCTCTTTTCTGGATACCTTTTTCCCACTCTCTGCATACATAATTCTTCCTCAAAAACCACATCCTCTTTTCAGTAATCAGTGCCATAAGAAAATTTTTTTAATCTAGGTAAGCTTCATCAATCATATAACAAAATGGATTTTTGTGTGACTTATGAAATCTTGCTCAATGCTGAACGGGCCCTTTACCTCTCTAGTACAAGCCTCAAGGATTCAGTCTTTCTTGGAGACTGGAGTCCATTTTTCTTGGAGATATATTGAATTTTCTGTGTTCCAATAGGAACATTTCTTTAAAAAAAATCCAGCAAATCGTGATTCTCAAATATGAACTCTATCTTATTCTCAAAAAATGATCCAGTATATTGACAGATTACTGTACCTTTTCTCATTCCAGTCCCCTTATTAGAATGCCATCTTCCTGGATGAAAAGCTTCCTCATCCTTTAACATCCATCTCTAACTTGAAGCATTTTCTTGCCCTTGATATTTTTCTCATACTCTACAGAAAAAAAAAAATGATCTAGAATATATCACTATATTTGCATTAAAAATTCCTCCCTGCAACATGAATTACTTCCATATGTGAGCAAATTTTTTTTCTGCAATTAAACTGAAATGATCTGAGGAAAATGGAAGTATTTTTGTAATTCTATACATGCATAGTTGTCAGTGCTATTCAACTGCAGAGAGTAGACCTCATTACAAGTGTGTGTATAGTTATTAGTACTGTAGGATAAAATGCTTATTCAGATTACTGACATTAGAACAGTGAGAAGATAAAAAAATGTGTTGGAGGCAGAGCAATTTTGAAAGAAACTATAATGGAAAGGATTAGTGATGAGCAGAAAGTTTATATGTACCCAGAAGCAAAGAGAAAGCAAGAAGAAAAGAGAGGAGCAAATGAAGAATGATGGAAGAGAAGACACATTTCTATTGGGAAATTCCCCCTTTCTAAAGTTAAAACTGTAAGTTAAAATTCACCTGATAAGCCTGAATATGTGTGTGTGTGTGTGTGTGTGTGTGTGTGTGTGTGTGTCTGTGTGTGTGTGTGTGTGTGTATGTAAAAGACTGAGAGAGAGAGAGAGAGAGAGAGAGAATGAGAGACTGGAGATTGAACTCAGGGGCCTTCTACCTCTGAGCTACACTCCTATACCCATTTTTTGTCTGTGTATGTATGTATGTAGATCTATCTATCTATCTATCTATCTATCTATCTATCTATCTATCTATCTATCATCTATTTATTTATTTGAAACAGGGTCTCAGTAAGTTGCAGAGGGTCTCATAATGTTGCTGAGGCTGTCCTCAAACCTGCAATCCTCTTGTCTCAGTCTTCCAAGTACTGGGATTACAGATATGCACCACCAAGCACAGATACTTGTAGATTTTTTAATGTCTTATAACAATTTTGAAATATACAGCAAAGCTGAAAGAATTTTTTTTAAATGGCAACATACTCACTTCCTAGATTCAACTATTAAAATTTTACTTGTTTTGAACCATTTATCTGCTTGTCTATCCATCCATCAATCTCTCTAATTTTTTTTTTTTTTTTGGTACTGGGGATTGAACCCAGAAGCATTCTACCTCCGAGTTACACCCCCAGCCCTATTTTTTATTCTTTATTTTGAAACCGGGTCTCACTAAGTTGCAGGGTGCCTCACTAGATAGCTGAGGCTAGCCTCGAACCCAGATCCTCCGGTCTCAGCCTCCGGAATGCTGGGATTACAAGCGTGTGCCACCACGCCCGGCTCTCTCTAATTTTTATGCATTTTAAAGTAAATTAGAATCTGAACACTTCTGTTTAAGTACCACAGAATGCATATTACAAACTAGAGTTCTTTTTTTTTTTTTTTTTTTAGTTTCTTTTCTTCTGATGTAAAATTTACTGTGTAAGATACCATTATCTCACAAATACCCTGGAACAGCTCTGTGCTTATCTCTAACAATGCCTGGTACCAAGATAAGAACAAGCGGGCTGTGAAAAGATTAGCAACATGCTATTTAAATTTCAAATGTCAAACTTTACCCTCAAAACCGACTTATTTATTACACCTGGTGTAATTGGCTTAACACCCTCACTTGACTATGTAACTAATGGGGAATAAAAGACTCCACTGGAAATTTTTTCTCATGATCTCCTGAAAGTAATATTTCTCATTCACACTTTGGTGGCTCATAATCCACAACTTCAATTCTGCCAGATATGTGGCATCTGTTTCTTTAGTGGTAGAGGTAGTCTATCCAGTGATTGTTATGTCTTATCAGTTAAACCTTTTCCTGGATCTGTGTAACCATCTCTTGCAATAAATGACTTGGTATCACTTGTTTCAGGAAATCCCTTGCTGAAGTCCTCATATAGACTCAATGCTTCTGGCACAATATGTTGAAGTCAGTCAGAACACATTTTCCGTTCATGTCTTCCACCCACCCCTCCTCATCTTAACTGAACATTTACTGTGGTACAACTTTTGGAGTTTGAGGTATGTCAGCAAAATTAGCATGAATTTACTTATCCCTTTTCACAATTTTACAGACAGAATATTCATTTTTATTGTAAATCCAAGTAACTTTAGCATACAGTTTTTTTTTTTCTTTAGTATATTGAGAATGTTCACCTTTTTCATTTAAAGGGAGTATTTTACATATTTACTTTGGCATACCTGAATTGCCAGCATCATTATTCTTGTGAATTGGGGACATTATTAAGTAAAATAAGGTCTACTTGAATACAAACCCTGGGATAGAATGATAGTCAATCAGAATGTGTAGCATATTCTATATGGATACACTGTATGATTAATGTCCTAGGTTGGATAGAGTAGGATAATATGGGATGTCAGAAGGAAATAAAATTTAAAATTTATGAATTGTTGTTTCTGTAATTTCCCATTTAATGCTTTTGGATCATGACTGATCATAGATAACTGAAACCACAGAAAGAAAAATTGCAGAAAGCAGGTGGGAGGATAGTGTCGATTAGATTTGCCTATAAAAGGACTTCAATGTGTTATATGGAAACATCCAGCATGTGTTTTTATATTTAGTCTCTTGGACTTAGCATTTTGATCTAAAGATCTATTCATATTATATTATCAGTATAGTATTTCTTTATATTGCTGAGTAATATTCTAAGCATATTAAAATACCACATAGTGTTTATCAATTCTATTGATGGATACTATGGCTTTTTCCAGTGTAGAGCACTTCAGAAAAGAGCTGAGTGAACACAATTATAAAAGCTAACTTACTTTCAATTTTTTGTGGGGAATACCAAAGATGGAAAGTGCTGAGTTGTAGGATAAGTATATGTTTAGCTTTATAAGGAATTACCAATACTTTCCCAATGCAAGTGTTGCATTTATGTTCCCAGCAGCAATGTACAGGAGTAATAGTCACTCTGTATCCTTTGCCAAAATGTGATGTCATTAGTCTTTTAATTTTGAGTGGATATATAATGGTATTTCACTACAGTTTTAATTTAATGATATTAGTCCTAAAGACTAATGATATCGAGAAGTGTTATATATGCTTGAAGGACATAAACTTTCTTTTGTGAAGTATTATTTAAAACACTTTACTCAATTTTAATTGAAATATTCTCCTTTTCATTATTAAGTTGTATGGTTTATTACAAATTCTTAATGTCAATATTCCTGCAGTTACATTTTTTTCTGGAAGGTAATTTTTGGGGGGGTTGCATTTCATTGGTATTTTCATTAAGATAATTTTTTTTTCTTTGCAGTACTGGGAATTGAACTCAGGAGCATTCTACCTCTGAGCTATACCCTCAGCCCTATTTTTTATTTTTTATTTTGAAACAGGGTCTCATTAAGTTGCAGAATGCCTCACTAGGTAGCTGAGGCTGGCCAGGAACCTGGATCCTCCGGTCTCAGCCTCCCAAATGCTGGGATTACAAGTGTGCGCCACCATGCCCGGCTTCATCTACGCCCGACTTCATTAAGATAATTTTATTGACAAATATTATCACATAGCTTGTGACTTCTCCATTCATTTGTCTTAAAATTTTTTTAAATATGTTTTCATGACCACAAGTATTTAAATATAAGAATAGTTTATTAATTTAAACTGCAGAAACATGAAAAAATTAAAATAATGTTATTTTAAACCACAATCCTTTAGGGTGGCTTGATATATTCCTATAGTTAAAAATTTTTTAAAAGGAGGTTAAAAGAAAAGAAACTTGAACTCTGGCACACTCTTAAAGAGTACTGGACTGATATAAAAATAATCACACTTACTACAATAAATTAAAATCATGACATTCTGATATATTCCCCTATTCATGCATGAACACAAAAGAATGCAAATCCTTCATGCATTATGCAAGGATTGACACAGAAACTCTTGAAACCTTTCAAGAATTGTGCTCCACATTATAATTTTGATTAGTACTTTTAAAAAGTGTTAAGTCTTGATAATTTGCTTGACATAGTCAACAACACCTCTTTAATGTGAAAGATCAGTTGACTAAAATTATGTGAACCACAAAAAATAAAATTGAGACTAGAGTTTATAATTATGGTTGTCCTGGTTATAATATAAAACAATCAACTAAAAGATGGTAAGAGTGTCTTTTCTCATTCACACCAGGGGATAATGCTTAATAATATGATATTCTCTTCCTGAAGGTATTAACTAATGTCAATGACGATTGTAGGTTTTTTCCCATGAGAAGACAATTACAAAGTATAAATCTATGTGTGACTCACTGAAATTTAATACAGAGATTAACATAATAAAAAACATTTTGTCAAGAAATTATTATTATTATTTCCTGTCTTAAGGCTCTATGTTTTTGGAATAGAGAAAAAAAATCGTTAGACTAGCAATCTATATTGAAAGGGAGAATGAAAAAGTATATTCTCCAGAATCATTTTCTCTCTTAATCTTAGAATAACAAAAACATACAATCCAATTATAAAGTGAATTACCTATTAGAGGTTGGTTCTGGAAACCTATTTTTATACCAATGATCTGCCAGTCTGTTCCTCTCCACTAATTACTGTAGCTTAATCATTTAAACTACACATTTGATTATTCTAGCTTTATGTAGTTTGATTATTTTCTAGGACTGATCACATGCTATTCTCCCATTTTAACACTTCCCAGTTGTTTCACACCTGCTAGTTTTTCAGAGATCAATGGAGTTTATTTGTGTTTGTTTTATACAGTGATTGAGAATACTGGCTCTATACCTGGTCTGGATAGGTACAGAACTCTAGCTCTATCATTTACTACCCCATAACCATGGGCAAATATGTGAACTTCTGCACCTCAGTTTTATATCTTGAACATGGGTTTAATAATAGAACCTACCTCACAGAGCTGTTAGGGTGAGAGATCCAGTGTTTAAATGTATCTAAAACACTCAGAATAATATCTGGAAACATAATATGCAATATTATCTAGAAGTGTTTGCTTTTAATAAACTGGTGACAAACAGTTGGCTAAGCTTTTTATGCATCCTAACATTGAATCTCTTTTTGATCCTAGTTCTCCTTTCTGACTTAAGGGTCTTGTGAAAACTAATCAAGTTTAAATAATTTCACATTTGTTCATGAGAGGAGTTCAACAGGGAGATGGAAAAATCCAAAACTTATTTTTTCTTTTCTATTATTTTCATATATATTGGTTTACCTCAAGGCTACTTATTCTCTTGACTTCTCGACCAAAAGGATGGCGGGGTCGGGGGATAAAATGTAGTATAAGTATGCATGTTAAAATAATTTCTAATTAATTTTTACTGAAACATTGAATCATCGAGTGCCTTTAGTTGTGATTTTATCCAATCTGTAAGTAGGAAAGTAAGAATGACCCTTTACACCATAGTTTATCTGAAGTAGACACCTATATATAGATAATAATATATTCTAGTTGGTTCCTTTTTTTTTTTTTTTAGTGTTGATAGCAATATTATTCATAGTAGCCAAAAGATAGAAACAAAACAAATGCCCATGAAGGGATGAACAGATAAGAGAAAAATGTGGTCTATACTAATACAATGGTTCTTTATAATGTAGTGTGGGCTTTCAACTGCTAAGGTATGTGAGAATTACCAAGAGTGCAGGTTAAAGTAAAAATTTTCCATAGATTCTGACTCAATAGGCCTACACATTTAAAAAGCCCTTCTCCCCACAGTGATAAAATAGAAGTGGTTTCAAAGAGCAGATTTTGAGAATTATTATAGAAAGGGAAACATGTGGCATTGCCTGTAATTGCAGTTGTTGCCTTATGAAAAAAGAAGAGAAAAAGGACAGCTTCTTCAATTAAGACAAGATGTTATCAGATTTCAGCATGAAGCAGAAAGAGTCTCATATAGAAAGAAAATATAAACTCACCTAGAGATAATGCTGATGTACCAATAATCTCTGTCTAAAATCAATAGCTGCCTTGTCTAGCTGAGTGTGGAGCTCCTCATGGTGATAAGTCCCTTCTACAGGGGGAAATTCTCCTCTCTCCACTCCACCTCTTGTGAGGTTTTAGTTCTTCTCATTCACGTAAACAAAAGCCTTGGGAGACGATGGCCTATCAACAAAAGAGCATATAGAACTGCAACCTTCTGTTGCAAGATAGGCTTTCAACACAATCCTGGCTTGAATCATGTCCTTCTCTAACAACCACAATATTCTGGATCATAGCTTTGTCGCTTCTGTGTCACTATCTACTGTGTCTGACCCTTCATACATACAAGTACGCTTAGTTTAAAAGTAAGAAGGGGAAAAATCATTAAATATCCCTATACTTAAATAAAAATGTGACATTGTATTTCAAAATGTCTCCAAAACATATCCAGTATCATACAATGATTCTATACTATTTGGTATTTTACCTCCAAAAATGTGATCACCAATGTAACACTAAGCATGAATTAAACTGTCCACTCTTCCAGTTGAACAGCATAGATGTCCTATTTTTTATGTATTATCTCCCTCTCACTTGTCTTTTCTCCTACCATCAGCTTTACAATGTGATGAATTCCATATGTCGGTGAGATACATGGTATTTTGAGAACCATTATAGGGATTCATGTTTCAGAAAGTTCAGAAAGAGTACAAATTTTGAGTAAGAATCATGAGGGAAATGGATTCCCAGAGAAGTATTACTCATGTTTAACTTGCAACATGTTAATATTCCCATAGTCTAACATCCTTCAAAAGTATAAGCTTTTGTAGATAGAAAATTATGCCAGTTTTTTAAAATGGTGTATCATTTAATGAATGTTTTAATATTTGCTTGGAAGTTTACAGACCATTCACTAGGCTCTGTTAAAAATATTCATTATTAAGTGGCACTTAGAGAAGTCAGATTTTAACACAGTTATGTGGGCATAATATAGTTCTAGGTAATTACATTTATCATCCTCAGCTCACTGAAGATACATAGTTTCAGTAAATGACTTGTAAGCTAAACTGACCAATTTTCCTTATTTAACCTGCAGCATAAATAGTAGCATGAAACCTGTGGAGCAAAACTTCAAAGAAATACAGATGGTAAAAAGGTTCTCCATGACAAGACAATTAACCAACATTCAAGAATAAAAAAGTAAGCCAGGCGTGGTGGCACACACTTGTAATCCCAGCATTTAGGAGACTGAGACCAGAGGATCCGGGTTCACGGCCAGTCTCAGCTACCTAGTGAGGTCCTCTGCAACTTAGTGAGACTCGGTTTCAAAATAAAGAATAAAAAATAGGGCTGGGAGTATAGCTCGAATGTAGAATGCCCCTGAGTTCAATCCCCAGTACTGCAAAAAAAAAAAGTAGGATTCAGTGAACACTCAAAATTTGTGATGTGAAAAAAAAAGACTTCTCATAAGAATGACCTAGAAATAGATTCTATCTTTGGCCATTTTCAAGATACTTGAATAATATTAATTAACTCTGAAAATATCTTCTACGAGGTCAACTAAACAGGTCGAAATCAAAAATTTGCAACAGTTTACCTATCATTTAAAAGGCACACTATGATATTGAAACAGATGTTTTTCCTTACCAGGGTTGTCTACACAGTACGAAGAATGACACTCACAGACAACAGTAAGCTGAGCAGAGAGTTTATTGTAAAGAGAACAGAGAAGAGAAAAAGAGGCAGATCACTCTTTCAGTCAATGGGGACCCTGGAGTCCAGCAGCTGCCTTTTGAAAACTACTTGAGAGTAGCCCAAACCACGTGCCATAAGTTGCAAACTGCTTTCTCCCAAAGTCCATGCAATCTACCAAACAGAGATGCAGGTCACCCCTAAGGGCCTAGATATCCAGCAGGTATCTTCTGGTCACTACTGGGGAGTTGCCTGATCCAAGTGCCATCAATTACACACCACTTCCTTTCAAAGCCAACAAGACCTGCGAGACAGAGAAAAGCTCTCAAAAGGGAAGCTTTCCCAAATGAGTAACCATTTAGAATGTCTTGTCTAGAGGTTTATATACTTCTTTGGGTTTCCTTTCCCAGTAGGGTTCCCAGAAGCGGTTTTCTGGGACTTAGTGTCCCTTTTGTGTCTCCTCTTCTCAGTTGGGGTCCCAGATGATGTTTCTTGGGATCTCCTGGGATTGCTTATCAGCAGGAATAACTAGGATTTTGTAAACATCTGGTCACTCTCAGGAGGCTTTTGATCTTGTTAGCACTTGACATTCAGGAGTTCTGGTCCTGTCAGGAATTTTGGAAGTTAATTAGCATCTCTTGCCTCTCAGGAAATTAAGTCTTCCCACTGTGGCCCTTCAGCCCAATTTGCCTATTTCTTTCATTTCTTTTTACCTCCTCAATGTTCACATCTGGAAACTATTTGTATAAGCAGGAACCTTCCTTTCAATGCTTGCTGCAGCCTGTACATTTATATCTACTGATTCCTTATCCAAAATGCTTGGGGCTAGAAAAGTTTCTGATGTAGGATTTTTTTGGGGGGGGGGCAGTGTTATAATTAGATATAAAATGTCCCCTACACATCTAATTTATTAATGTTTGGAGTTGACATAATTGAGTCATGAGAGTTGTAATTACAGTAGTGGATAAATCCATTGTAAAAAAGTTATCTGGGTGGTGACACAGGCCAGTAGGTTGTGGCTAGAGATGGTCCCTGGGGGTGCAGCCTTGGGGATTATATACATTATTCCTCCTTCTCCCCCTGATATCTCTCTCTCTCTCTCTCTCTCTCTCTCTCTCTCTCTCTCTCTCTCTCTCTTGCTTCTGCTTCTATGATGTGAGCACAGCCCATGTGCTCTCCCTCTCTCTACTTCCTGTCGCTGTGCCCTGAGATCCATGGTCCCTGGCCTCACGTGGACTGAACCCAAAACCATAAGAAACTAAATCTTCTTTCCTCTAAGTTACGTGGTCAATTTTTTAGATTATAGCTGCAAGAATTCTGACAAATACGGGGGTGGGGGATTTTTTAATATTTTAATACACATGATATCTTGAGGATGGGGACCAATCTAAATACAAAATTAACTTATGTTTTATATAAGCCTATACATATAGCCTAAAGTAATTCTGCATTTTAGTGTACCTGTGTTTTTAACTGTGACCCATCACATGAGGTCAAGTATAGATTCTTCCACTTTGGCATCACATCAGCACTCAAAAATTTCAGATTTTGAAGCAATTGGGATTTCAGATTTCTATCCTAGGGTTGATCAACCTACACAGTAATCACTGACCTTCACTGACTATAGCTTTCTGTCACTCCTGACCTTATTGCACAGACTAGTTTAATGCCCAGTGTATACCATGATATTGTAAGATGACTGTCCTAGAACTCCAGGGGAACTTTAGAGCTGACATAGAAAGTGGTTAGGCAGCAACATCATTCGGTAATACTGCCACAGGACAACAGGGATAACCTTGGGTTCAAATTCAAGCTCTTCTGTTTTCATTAGTGCAGTCTTGAGCAAATCGCATCATCCTCTAAATCCCAGTTTTCTCATTGTGAAGCAATGATGATAACTCCTAACTCATAGACTTAAACTGACACTGTGTATGAAGTGTGTCTGCTTTTCCAGCACTAGATAGACAACAGTATGCGTGACAGGAATTGAACCCAAATCTAAAGGTAGAAGGTATTCCAGAACCCTTCACTTAATGTCTACTCCCACTCTAACTAACCTGATAGCTCACTTTGTTGCCAAGGCAAAGAGCACTGCTTCCCCAGGGCATACACAGCTTCAGTAAATGTCCTATTTGTTACACATCAGGGGTCCACAAAGCCCTGGCACATATTTGATATGCAGTCCATTTAGTGTTACCAGAAGTAATTTAATAAATGCTACTGATTTGAATAAAAATAATAGCAAACATGATGTACTAGACACTGTTAAAAGTGCATTACCTGTATTAATTTATTTAAGCCACACAATAAAGCTAATGAAAAAGGAATTTATTTTTTTTCTGTGCCTAAAGGCACAAGGAACAAAGAAACTAGTATCCCCTGTGTCTTAGAAATGCTTCTAAAATAATGAGAAGCCTGATTATGTGCAGCTGTTCTTCTTTGCATCCCCTTAGCTCATTTGTTTTAAAAATATAGGAATCACTCCAAATTTAGGATGCAGAATTTTATAGAAATGGTCCAGGTGGCTGGCTGTGTAAGAGAGGTGTATAATAGCTAGAACTGTAAGCTTTCACAGCTAAGGAAGAGGAATGGTCAACCTAATTCAATCACAATACCGTTAATCAGAACAACTTTTCTACAAATTGCTGGGGATTAAAAATGATAAAGAAAATTATCTTCCCTTTACTTTTTACTTTTTCTCGATTTTGCATAAAATCCAAGTCAAGAAATTTCCTTTTACTACATTGATAGCTAGTATAGTCTTTCCTCAAATTCTATCAGATGGTTGGAAGTATTTGGAGATCTCATTCTAAGATGTCAAAGAAAGACAGAATAAAGAGGCTCATATTGAGAGCATTCAGTGGCATTTGGTGACATTTTCACCTTTGAAGTAGCTGTGATTCTTATTGTTCTTTTTTTCCTACTAACCTTTCAGCTTTTATATAGATGTTTATTGGGACTCAAAATTTGTCCTTTAAGGTGTGAATTTTAGGTTTAAAATTTGTGCTTTAATGTATGATATTACTGAATCATCTTAAATCAATAAGCAACAGTTATTATATTTACACATGTTTAAACATGATGAAACAAATACCTTAGAAATATGGCATTCACTAGAATTATCAATAATTATATAAATTTTAAATTTTGAAAGGTTTATATATATTAAAATTTCCTGTATGATGAGACGATGGTTCTTTATCTTCATAATACCCCTTATTTCTTCATACCAAATTCTTCAGTATGTGATTATCCTATTTTCAAAAGTATGAAGCTTTGTTTAAAAATATTCTATTTAATTTTAATATCCTAATACAAATCAAATAATTCTTTGACTATGCTTTCAATGTCTATATTTCCACATAAATTGGATTCTCTTTCATAACATAATTAATTTTTAAAATGGAATTGTGTTTCTGTATCTATAAATATATTTATTATTGCTAAAGTGAAATATTATTTAAAAGTTAAGAATAATTTATTTTTTTCTGTTGTACTGATGCATTGTAATTATACAGTATAGTGAGATTCAAAGTGATACAACATATATACACACATCATTTGTACTTCCCTTCATAAAGAATTATTTTTAATTGTTTAGGTTCTGTATCAATATGACATATAAATGTATACTTACAACTGAAAATAGGTCATAGCCCATCTTGCAATATTTTAGCATGAAATTGTCTTTAAAATTCTGAATTATAAAAAAGAATTAAATATTAATCTGATTAAATAAAAAGGGAACATTAAAAATTGAAAGAAAAATGTTTAGGCAGAAGAAGATAGAAAGGGAGATAGAGACCTAGCCATTGGTGGACATAAATGGTCTTTGAAAAAAGAGTGTTTAGTGAAAGAAAAGATGCCCAAATACAGGAATTGAAAGTATTTCTATATTACAAAAGCAAAGAGTTCAAGTTGTAGGGAGATAAAGAAAGATTAGGACAGAGGTAAACAAATTCTTGAGTTTAGAGACTCCATAACCATTTAAGGATTTTCAACTTCATATTAAGTCAGTGGTTCTCAAATTTAAGTATGAATTGGAAAGACCTGAAGGGCTTGTGAAAACAGATTGCTGGACCCACTTCCAGAGCTAAGTGTTTTCATGTCTAGCAGATTCCCTAGAATTTCTGCTGCTGTTTTGGGGGATCATATTTGGAGAATCTCTTTCTTTCCTTTTTTTTTTTTTTTTTTTTTTTTTTTGAGGTACTGGGGATTGAACTCAGGGGCAATCTACCTCCGAGCTACACCCCCAGCCCAATTTTTTATTCTTTATTTTGAAACCGAGTCGCACTAAATTGCGGAGTGCCTCACTAGGTAGCTGAGGCTGGCCGCGAACCCGGATCCTCCGTCTCAGCCTCCCGAATGCTGGGATTACAAGCGTGCGCCACCACACCCAGCTGAGAATTTCTTTCTTAATGTGAATGCTGAAGGAATTTCAACAAGAGGGAAATTTCTGTTTAAAAAAATTAATGTTTGTTATATAGTGGGAGATGGAGTCAAGCTGACGATCTCAAGAAGTGGTTGCTGTAGTAAAAGCAGGGCAGTAGAAAAGGGAAAGGCAGAATAGAGAGCTTTTGACAATCCAACATTGCTCTCAAGGTCTGACCTGAACACCTGGGTGGATGTATAGCCCTGGAGAAGGGACCACTTTCAGGAGAGAACAGTGTGGGACATACGGAAGCTAAGAGGTAGTGGTGTGGGTGAGAAGGGTCTGGTTAGTAGTATTCACTACTTGTCCAATTTTTAGCTACCAATGTCATGTCACAGAAGAGGGAAGAGATGTGCAGTAACACACCATTATGTAGCTATAATGGTTTGGATTTAGAATGTCCCTAGTCCTCATGGAAACAAGGTAGTTGGGAGCAGGACTTGGTTGCTATGTAGGGGTCCCTGGATGTGCAGCCTTTGAGACCTTACATAAGGTCTTTCCACCCTCTGATATCTCTCTTCTTCCTGCCTCCACAATGTGAGAGCAGAGCCTCTGTCTCTACTTTCCACCACTATACTCTGAGTTCCTCAGACCCAGCCTGACATGGACAGAACCCTGATTCTGTCAAAACCATGAGCAAAGTGTAAAATGAATTAAATTAAATCAGTGAGAATATTGATGGGAACAGCAGTATTTCCACCATATAGGCAGAATGGCAAACTGTGGAGCTCTGTGTGCTGCACAGAAGTTGTGGAAGGAATTTAGAAACATGCTATATTGCAGGTGTAGCTGAAAATTTTATTTAGGCAAGCAATCCGCAAGCAAGGGTACATTTATGAAAACAGGTAAGAGTCTAGCCAAGCCCTAGGCAACCATCGCAGTAAGGGTATGCATCTCAAGAGATGTGGAAGAGGCCAGTCCTGGAAGAACAAGCAGAGTACAGATGGGTATAACAAAGATCAGTCATCTTATTGCAGATTCCTAGCAACTAGACTGTGGTTCAAGGACAGGGTTCTTATCTTTCCAGAAAAGCAGTAGCTAGAACAAAGCAGTGGCTTAGTATTACAAAAAAGAGATTTTAGATTGCCTAAACAAGGGATTTCAATTGAGGCAAGAGTCCAAGTAATATAATAGAGCCACTTGATGAAGGAATGTTTCCAGGAAAGTAAAATCCTATTTATGCAGACTGTGTCCAAGGTCAGAGGAACACCATCAATAAGGGAAAAAATGTTGAGCTGTGTAAATACTGAGAAAAATAAGGTCTTGAATAGACCCTTAGATCTAAAACATTTAAGGGAGGGTATACATCCCAGGTAAGGCTAAAGGAGGTTTTTAGGGTCTGGGAATTCAGCAGGGTGTAATAATTACATAGTTCTCATTTGCACTAGTCCTCCTCATGAATTATACCATTCATGGTCAAATGATCTTTACTCCCAGAGAGAAAAGAAAGACACTTTCTTAAAGTGCAGTTTTTATATGTATCGCTTATTTTCACTGGTTAATAGACTTTACATAAAATTAAAACGTAGTGAAACATAAGCTCCATCGACTCTAAAGACAAAAGGAAAGCTTCAATGCCCTAATGTTAATGTGCTTTTTGAAAATATTCACTAGAGTGGTCAAAATGATCTGTCTACTTTGTAGATCACATAATAACTAAATTCAATGAAAGCTGTTGCAAAAATTACCAAATTCATATGAGTTTGAGGAGGAAACAGGACTTTTTTTTGTAAATCCAGTGCTGTTTTAGATTATTTCTAAACTAAAATCCACTATACTCCACTAAAAAGCATGAAAAATAATCTGGTAGATTTGTTGTACTTAAATTATTTCAGCTTCCTACTTATACATTATTTACACTTACAACAATGCAAATTAACTTACTTTAAAACAATAAGATTTAGAAAGCCAACTTAAATATATTTCTAAAAGAAAAAAATCTATCTATCTGAAGTAACTTATAAAGGCTCAAGGATTTTAGAATGATACTACAAGGAGAAGGAAAAAAAAAAAAAACTACATCTTTTTTTCCCTACCATTTTTTCCCTAGCATTCTTTGTTATTTTTACCTATTTTAGAGACTGTTTCTTTAAAGAGAGACAAAAAAAAAATCAGTCACTCCATTTGGTTTCCATAGTAACAAAAACTAATTTCTGGGTTTCTTCATGAGCTATGATCATGTTGTAACCAAAGAGGACTCATGGGTCTTGCAAAATTCATAACTTCCTGATCAAATAGGACTGCCATCTTCTGGCATTTGTTTGAAATGACAGATAATTGTAACAATTCTGCATTCCAACAACAGACTTCCCCTTCATATTTCCACCTGCTTTTCCTGTCTAATACAGTGTAATGACATGGCACATGCTCAAACAATTCATGAGTGACCTAATCGAGTTACAAAGAAGTAATTTGTTCCCAAGGGAACAGGAAGAAGTGAGGATATCTTCATACAATTGTTTGCTCTAGAAAGTTAGAAGATAAGTACACTGGGTACTGACATCGTTCTGCTCCTTTCAAGAGGTTATTTAATCATTTTGTAATCAAAACATTTCAAAGCATAAGCCATGTGCTTCAAGGAAAAATTTCACCCATGATTAGTATGACAGAGTTTTCCTCTCCTAGAAAAGAATGGAAAATGAACTAATGGAAGAGGGCATAGAGGATCTGGAGACTTCCTCTCACCCTCTCAGCTGACAGTGAGTTATGAGGTGTTACAGAGTAAAACAGAGTTACCGTAAGGGCTGTCCAAATAACTTATGGCACTGAATCACAACACCATCTTCAGGAGATAATTCATGTCACCAGTGAATGTTCAGTAATATGGATTTCCTCCAAAACACCATATTTAACAGGCAACCCCATTGAAAGGTGAATTTAATGGCAAAGTGAATTATTTAATAGAATTGAACTGTACTCCAACATGAAACAAGAGCTGATTAAAATGTATGCATAGATGATAAAGTCATTTAAATTAAATATTGGATGTGAGTGGCAAATAATAATTAGTACACTCATATCCAGCCAAATGAAAAAGAAAAGAGTAAATATATATAAATCCCATAATAAATATAAAACATGCAAATCCTAGTAATATTATTATTGTTAGAATTTGTAAATATGTCAACACTTCATTTTTATCACTATAGACTCAATTAAGTTTTAAGTATATAAGGCAAGTATTTATTCTACCAGAATAAATTATTGTTGCATTATCTATTCATTACAAACTTAGGCACATAATTACTTAAATAAAAGAAAGATTATATGAAAACTTTAATTTATGAATTAAAAGACTAAACGCTAGTATGTCCTCAAATGTGAGCTAGAAATCTTCTCATCAATAATTGATTAACTGAGAAAACTATGGAACATTATAATATGTAATGATAGCAGTAACATATCATTATTGAGTCCTCTTGACTCATCACTATCTGCCTCAGGTCTGAAAAGGACATAATGGTACTTAAAGGCCTATAAGCCCAACATCCTGCCTCTATAAGAAGAATTAGAATATTCTTGGCTGTATGATCTGTATGACATTCTATTCAGTATGAATCCCCAACTTTGATCCATTGCTAAGTGCATCGAGTCAGTTTCCTTGCTTGACTATAGACATTTCTCTGAAACAAATAATGTTAGCTTATTTCTCAGAAATCTGTTGACTTCAAGTTTCTCTCTGTGAAATTTAGTAATCAGTCAGAGTGCCCTTGCTCTCTTTCCAGATCAAGTAATTTTCCACCCCACAGATTTTCTCAATAAACTAGCTAGTTGTAGCAGCCAGAAATTGTATGTACAGGCAAGTGTTAAAGAGTAAATAGCTAGTACAATTCTCTATACTCTATTGAATACTCTATGTGCTCGATTTATCTCTCAATTATCTTTTTGAAATGACCATCTTCTTTCAATTCCCACTCCAATACCTTAGTTCAAGTCCTCACAGATTTTTGTCCTCAATGATCCAGTCAATAATCTCCAACTTGATTTTCTAACCACCTCTCTCCTCTAAAACATACCTTGCATGATATTTTCATGTTTGTAATCTGAAGGAAAAGCTCTAATTAAGTCATAGCTTTGCTCAAAGTCAACAACTTGCAACACAAAATCAAGCCTTAGTATATCTTTTAAACTGTGTAGCCTGATACCAACTAGCCTCCCGAACTCTTTCTTCTGTTATTCCATTTGAGAAGTCCAAGCTTCAGCCAAAATAGAAACATTACCATTCCTGAAACTTGCCTATTACATGTATGATATTTCTTCTACTAGATATCACGACAGCCCAGATCTCCACTTATTTAATTCTAACTATCCTTTGAGGTCCTACTGAAATGTTGTCAGCTCTTCACACTTCTTCTGATAACCCAGTATCAAGGAACCTTCAATCCCTGAACCCCTATTGTTTGTAATTTTTAGTTTCCAATGCATTTCTCAAAATATTAAATTATGATGTGTTTTTGGTTTCAGTTTCCTTAAATCAGCTACCAAATTAATTACTTTTATTACTTTTGATTCACAAACTCAAAAAACATTTGTTGAGTACCTACTAAAACCCAGTTCCCATAGCATGCACTGGGGATGAAACTATGCACATGACCAAAAAGATTGTGGTCCTCATGGAATTCTCATTCTTGGGGAGAAACAAATCACAGGACTCAGAGTGTAGCTTTGTGGTGGAGCACAAGCTTAGCATGCATGAGTCCCTGGGTTTGATTGTCAGCGCCATGAACAAACAGACCATAGACAAGGTAATAGATAAATAAGAAGCCCAGATACCAAGACAAATTCTGTTTTTTAAAAATTTTTATTGGTGCATTGTAATCGTACATCTTAATGAGGTACAAGCTGGCAGAGGCATACGTGCACAGAGCACTCATTTAACCCTTCCTCAATTCCCACCCTATTCCCTCCCCCCTCCCTCTTCCTCATGTTCAGCTTCCAAGACAAATTCTGTAAGTGAAATAAATATGGACTTGCAAATGTGAGAACTCATTTCATCTGGTTCCATAAAGACTATTATGCTAACACTTGAAAAATGAGGAATGAAAAAAAAAAAAAGGCCCTGGCTCTGGGTGGGTGCCATCAGGAAGCAAGGGGAATTCTGTGATTGGATATCTTCATAATCTAAGCCCAGACAAACATGTTAGTTAAGAAAGATGCAGCCAGGTGCAATAGAAGGCTGAGACAGGAAGATCACAGGTTTCAGGACAGCCTCAGCAACTGGTCGAGACTCACAGCAATGTAGTAAGAATTGCTGGGAGGTAGAATGCCCCTGGGACCAATCCCCAGTACCACAAAATAAGAAGAAAGAAGAGAGAAAAAAGAAGATGCTTAGCCAGGACTGGCGGCCTTTAGGTAAATTTCATGGCTTGAAAATGTGCATGTTCAGACATGACTATAAAATAATATTGCATTTTCTTGATCTATCAACCTTACATCATGGCCTTGTCTGATATTAATGTTCTATAATATTGTTCAATATTGTTCAAGCCACACCTTGGTGTTCACCTGTTGAGTACAAGCCAGTTCTGGGATATCAGAGACTATTTTTGCCTTTCTTGCAGATTATTCAATACCATTATTGTGAATAAACAGTAAGCCTTTCCCCCACACCTCTGTTATGGTAACTGTTTCACCCTAGACATAGGTGTATGCAGCAGGCTTTAGACAGGATGCTTCATCTCACTCCACACTGACACTGCAGAGAGTTCTCAGGGTCCTTGGAGACTCCACATGTAGATAAGGCAATATTCTGATGTTTTTAACATGGGGCTACCTAGAGCACATTGACTGATATTTGAAGAAAGGAAAACAGCACACTTTTTTTTTTAAGATTATAGAAACAAAGATGAGGTTGATACAAAAAAAAATCCATAACCCATCCATAGCCTTGGATGTATATTTGCCCAAGGTCTTAATCTACTCTTAGTTTCCCCAATCATATGAGCCAATAAATTCATTTAAAATCGAATTAAGTTTCTATCATTTGTAGTCAAAATAGTCTGGAATGATATGTAAGTATCACACATATAAGAACAATTTCCCCATTCAAGAACTAAAGGCCACTCTATTAAAACTAGCATGAAATCCATCAACAATCCCTCACATGCATATTCCCATTTATATCTTAAGTTGACCACTTCTGCATTTCCACCACAATGACACAAGAAATATTACCTTCATGTGCTCCTTACTCATCTCCCACTTCTCTTTTATCCTCATTCTCAGCACTCTATTTCATTAACAGGGACAGCATTATATTATAGCTATAAGTGATATTTATTGGAAGTTTTTTTGCTTAATATATTTCTCCAACAACTGTCTATAAGGTCTTGCCTATTTAATTGCCCTGCATAAATATTTGTTCCTATTCATGTTCTTACCTGGCTTTATGGTTTACATTTAGTCTATGAATTTTCAATATCCTTCCCCAATATTTTCCTTCTGCTTGAGTTAGTTGGAAATCTGACTACTAAGAATTTTCTAGCCATGTCTGTCATAATAGTTGAATAGAGAGTGAAAGACTTAAGATATACTGGGAAGTAGAGTCAACAGGACTTGCTGATAGAATAGATGATAAGAAGCAGAGAAAGAAGAATTAAGGATGGAACTTATGGATTTATTTGCCTTTAGTACAGAGTGGAAGGTCCAACACTCAGCAAAATGTAGAAGAAAGGAGGAATCACACTTGGGACAAAGGAGGTAGCTACAAACAAAACCTCATGATGACTGTGAAGTATCCAGAGCAGATGTCCACAAAGTCAGGGTCGGGACCAGAGTTGCTGCCCTCTTCAAAGCTCTGCCCAGCAACCATGACATCTTCTTGAGAAAACAGCCTCTGAGCTAAAACTTGAAAATGATTGTTACTGTAACTCAACAACTCCACCTCTCTCACCACCACCATCTTTTCTCCTCTTTTATTTTCTCATCCATTCATGAAAATATTCCTTTATCCACTTCCAAAGAGTTAGATTTTCCCCCCCAGGACATGAGAGCATATTTCAACATGTCTTTGGGACTTTACTTGATTCTGTATTTGTTCCTAAACATACAGCTCTATGAAAAGAATCCATTCTACCTCTTCTATTTTAGAAATGACTGATGAAATCCCATCCCACCAGACTCCTTCACTTATGAAACAACTTTGACAGTCATTTGCAAGTCAAACCCATATCTACCCCATTGCTAGTTCAGTTGTCTGGTTCTGCTTAAGTCTTGAGTTTCTCTTCAAAGTCTTTACCACAAATGAAAACAGTAAACAATGTTTCCTTGATTTGTTTTATAAATTGTGGAGCATCTTATGAAATACTTTATTCATTGTAATGTTAAAGAACAGTTTCTAAAGTTTTCTAAAACCTTGTTAAAGAATGAATTAAAGACAGCTATTAGTCCCCACTAAAATAAGAAAATACTCTTGAAATATATCAGAGCTACCATATATAACTTTTTGACTATATTTTCCTGATATAGAAAAATATTCAGTAAAACAAATTATTAATTATAATTCTATATTATAACCCTATTTTTATTACCATGAATATTTATATCCTAAAAATAGCCAATTTCTTCCTTTTCCTGGGGAGTTGTATAAGGAAGCAATGCATTTTCTATACCTATTGTTATTCTCTCTTTCTTATCTTCTTATAAGAATATTCACAAAAAGTTTCACTGATTATTTGGTTTTGTTTGTTTGTTTGTTTGTTTGTTTTGCGGTACTGGGGATTGAACTCAGGGGCATTCTACCTCCGAGCTACACCCCTAGCCCTATTTTTTATTCTTTATTTTGAAACCGAGTCTCACTAAGTTGCGGAGTGCCTCACTAGGTAGCTGAGGCTGGTCTCGAACCCGGATCCTCCAGTCTCAGCCTCCCGAATGCTGGGATTACAAGCGTGCGCCACCACGCCCGGCTCGATTATTTGTAATTGTTGTTAATTATTATTATTATTATTATTATTATTATTATTATTATTATTACTATTATTATTATCCTAGGTGCTGAGAGCAGAATTCCCTCTTATTTATATGAATATATTATGTACTTATTATTTGTCTTTAATTATGATTAATAAGTAGACATATTAAGGAAAATATTGATGTCATATACTTTAAGGTAACTGATTCAATCTAAGAAAAGCAAAAGAAGCTTGAACTACTTCAATAATTTATTTGTAATTAACCTAAGTAGGAGAATTTAACCAATAAAAATACTAAAATATTGACATAAAATGAAAAGTTCACATACGCATGCAGACATTTTGTCTAAACACCAAAAGATAAAAATCAGATGATGGCATGGATGTTTTATTTTCAATCTAGATATTCAGTATTCTGCCAAAATACTATTGTTTTGTAACTCTCTAGAGGACCCGGCTGTGAAGTAGGTGTGCAAAAAGGAATGAAAGATATCCTTTTAAGACCAATCAAGTGAAGCAATTTTTGCATCAGAATTCCAGATCCATCTTTTACTTCATCAGGCACTATCATATGAAAATTTGACTTAAGATGCTTTCATTTTTCACCACTTTTGTAATCTTTCTATTAGAAGAGATTGAGAGTACTGATACTAGTACACATTAAATTCCAAAATAGTTCTGAAAAAGATACACTATGAAATATATTCTCTAACAATAGCTTAGTCATCACAGAAGACGGAGGAAAAATAAAATCATACAAGTAATTTGTATATTCAACAAACATCATGATGAATCAACCAAATAAATTGTGAAGATTGAAGAGACTTCTTACATATTGAACACTGAAATAAAAACTCTCACAAGCCGGGTGTGGTGGTGCACACTTGTAATCCCAGTACTTGAGAGGCTGAGATCTGAGGATTCAGGTTCTTGGCCAGTCTCAGTGACTTTGTGAGACTCTCCACAACTTAGTGAGACCTTGTTTCCAAAATAAATAATAAAAAATAGGGCTGGGGGTATAGCTCGGAGGTAGAATGCCCCTGGGTTACATCCCCAGTACCTCAAACAAACAAACAAAAACTGTCACCGAAAAAAAAAAATTTATTGGGAGAACAAAGTTTTTATTTTCTAAGAATATGCAGTTGAAATCAAACGAGGGTTTTTTAGTCAAAATACTTATGTCTGGAAAGAGCAACTTCACCATTATTTAATTTCACTTTAATCTTTAAAGATTTCAAGTTTCAAGAATAGGACGTTTGTAAGCAACTACAAACTTTGTACATTCTGCTTTGCTTTTTTTTTTTTTTTGAGCTCATCACCCCCAAATGTTCTACATCATTAGCAATCAGAGAGATGCAAATCAAAACTACCTTGAGATTTCACCTAACTCCAATCAGAATGGCAATCAGAAAAAACATGAACAACAAGAAATGCTGGCGAGGGTGTGGAGAAGTGGGAACCCGAATACATTGTTGGTGGGATTGCAAATTAGTGCAACCACTTTGGAAAACAGTATGGAGGATCCTCAGAGGAATGGGAATGAACCTACCATACGATCCAGCGAAAGAATGGAAACCAAACTATCAGACTATCTATGTTTATAGCTGCACAATTCACAATTGCCAAACTATGGAAACAGCCAAGATGTTCATTGACAGATGAATGGATTACAAAACTATGGGATATGTACACAATGGAATTTTACTCAGCCATAAAGAAGAACAAAATCATATTATTTGCAGGGAAATGGATGCAACTGGAAAACATTATATTAAGTGAGATTAGTCAGTCACAAAAAGTAAAAAAGCATATGTTCTCCCTAATATGTGGATGCTAGGGAGAAAATGGGGCATAAGAGGGACTCCAGATGAAAAAGGAGAAACCCTAGATAAGCAAAGAAGTTGACTTAACTGAAGTTGATGGATAGGGGTGGGGGGGACACTCTAATGCACATGAGGGGGGGACACCCTAATGCACATGATGTACTTTCACAAATATATAAAATCAATCACTAAACTGAACTCGAGAAGGAGGGAGGGCCAGGGAGTGGGGTGGGAATTGAGGGAGGGGCTAAATGAGAAATGTGTGCATGTATGCCTTTATCAGCTTGTACCTAACAAAGATATATGATTACAATGCACCAATTAATAAAAAATAAATAAAAATAAAAGAAGAAAAAAAAGAAAAACAAAATACATGATATACTAAGATTTTTATTTATTAAATTGAAGAATAAAAAGTAAACACATATACTTTAAATGGATACAATAAATGAAATCAATGAACTCTATTATACCAGTAAGCACCTAGTCACTGAAAAACACAATATTTATAAAAATCCAATAATATTTATTCCACAGATTCTGAGAGTGAAAGAAAAACAAAACCTCATGCTGCAACTGATTCAAATTTTGTTTTAATTTAATTAATTGTTTTTTAAAATAAGAGAACATAGTTATATTAATATATCAAATAGAATTATTAATTCTACCATTTTGCACATTCCAGCAATTCATAATAATTGCCAAATTATCATTCAGAGATTTAAGAAAAATTACCATCTAATCTCTTACTCATGACATCTAGTTCTTTAAGACTTCACATAACAAAATGAATATTAACTTGAAACAGAACATTTTTAATAAAGGTAGTTTTTAAACTATAACAATTACAACACGGGTCCAGTTACTATTTATGGCATTGTTTTTCTTAATAAATGCTTCAAATTAAGATTCATCTACAGACACACAAACATTTTTTCAAAACATAAAAAGAGCTTTCACTGACTATATAGGTAAATTGTTCTAATATGAACCTTAGAAATCCAGTTGGCAATTGGCAGAATCTGATTGCAACAATCATACAAATGCCCTAATTCTAGAATAGACTGGTATACCACTACTTGAAATATACACAGTTTTCTAAACTTCAAAAGTTCTATTGTCTTCTAATAAAAGGAAAATATTTGTTTTATATTTGAAGCTAAGAGAGCAGTGAGCTTGAGGTAGTGAAATTAGGTCATCTATAGTTTAAATGACTGCAGAGAGGAAATAAAATATTCATCACAAGTATTTAGCAGGATCCCCGTTTCAACTTTAAACATTATATAATTATATTAACAGGAAATTATCTTTATAGTGATATTTAGATTTTAAATCATCTAAGATAATGTTATTAAAGAAAATTGCATAATGATGACAATTTCAATAAAAGTTTCTCCACTCAACACCAGATTGATGTTCTAAGATTTTAGAATGTACCTCCAGAACCTTGTGTTTTTTGTCTTCAAGTATGTAATGTTTCCATCCTGACTTTATTAAGGAATATTTTATTGAATAAAAATTAGTCAATATAATATTTTAAAACTATGGTTAATATAAAGAACTAAACAGCACTATACATGTTCAAACATTTCTTTGGTTTTTATTTAAGTGTGTCCTCTAACAACAAATTCTCCTGAAATAAAATGTAGACTTCTGCCTTGTACAATGAGATATGCCATACCATTTTATTCAATTACTGCTTCATTTCATTAATACGTTTCTTGGCAAACTGCCAGAGGAGAAACACCTTCTAGTTTTTAAATTCTCTAGACAGCTTATAACAGCTTAGCCTGAAAAATAAACATAAAGGAGGAAGATCAAGCTTTCCTGAATTCCAGTACACATTTGTATACGGTCCTTGTTAATTCCAAGATATGTGTTTGGTTAAACACAGAAGCAGAAATAACACTGTTGTTGCTAATTTGTTATTGGGGTAAATTTATGTTTTTAAAGTGAATTAGACGAGCACATACTAAATACAATTTGCCATTAAATTTTGTTAAGTATCTACATTATGTTTTATAGCTATCCAACCAAGCTCTGCTTTGCCATGGAGAAACTTGACCCATCAAAAACTATGGCCAGGCATGGTGACACACACTTGTAATCCCAGTACTTGGAAGGCTGAGACAGGAGAATCGCAGGTTTGCAACCAGCCTCAGCTACTTAGTGAGGCCCTTTGCTACTTAGTGAGACCCTGTTTCAAAATAAAGAATAAAAAATAGGGCTGGGGGTGTAGCTCAGAGGTAGAATTCCCCTGGGTTCAATCCCCAATACCAAAAAAAAAAAAAAAAAAATTTATGAGGGTGAATTAGTCCAGTGAAGACAATAGGGTCATATTAAAATGATTTGTGAGAATTTTTTCCCACTTCTTCATTCTCAGAGCATGTCCTGAGGAAGAAAAGAAAGCAACTTTCTTTCTTTTATGCATAAACATGAAAAAACATGCAAAATAGTAAAAGATGGCTAATGCTGCTGAGAGCTTGCTTACATTTTTTAGATAGAAGGACACAGCAGAATATGATATACAAGTGGTAAATAAACTCCTAACATTCAGCAGAAAATTAAAAGTTTTTAGAATAGGCCCATATTTCCCAATAAAAAATTCTAGTATATGAAAGAAGAACACATTTTACATTCTAATACTTGTTTTTCATATTTATCTCCAATGCCAAGATACTTCAAATGGTTACAGGTTTCCCATTACAAATTGTTTTCTTATCATTAAATATTTTGTAAAATACTTTTTGGGTTCCTAAGTAGTTTAAATTTATATTATTCATCCACTCTGAGGAATAATGGGTAGTTATTATTTGTTTATTGCCCAAGAGGAGAGTTAGTTCCCAGAAATGAAATCCTGGTTAAATTTTTCTGTGTACCACTTCAAACACAAATTGCCCATTGCAGATTAAAACTTGGCTCTGTATATAAGAAACTTTTCTGTTCGAAATTGTGGTGAGACACAACATATGGAAAAAATAGAGCATTTGGAATAATTTGGCACAATAACTTGGAGAATGAAATGGTGTAAAATGTGGTAACCACAACATATAAGTAATGTTTCCTCTAGTGATCATTAAAATGGAATTATAATCAGACTTTAATTAGCTCTCTTCTTTTATTTCTTATAATTTTACAAACATGGTTTTTTGCTCAAAAGCTGACCATATTTTTCACATCTTCCCCCACTGTTTGGGAAAAGTCTAAGGAAAATGTACAAATATGCCAATTTGTCTGAAATTGAAATATATATGCTTATACTATTTTAATAGAAGCCTAATGGATGAAACATTTTATGTCTTAAAAACTTAGTAGAAATATTTCAGGTCTGAACAAAGAAGACAGTAATAAAACACCAGTAAATGAAAGATTATACTTGTTCAAAATCTATTAACTCTTTTATAGCTCTATGTAGTATTATATAAATATTTAAGAGGTGCTAACAAGCAAATAGGCGAAGTGAACATTTTGGTGTTCAAAAGTTCTATTAATTTTTATTCCCTCATCCTTTTTATATAGATTGTACAAAATTGAGGAAGAAATTCAAAGAGAGAGTTATGGTATCACATTCTTATATATGGAATTTATTTTTTGTCAAAGCTTTAAAGCTGTTCACGGGGGTGACCCAGAGTATAAAATATCTTTCTTACTTTAGGAATGATAAAGGTAAACTCAGAAAAACATTCTTTTTTTCCTCTATCATCTAGTAACCTTTGCATTTCAGAGAGGAGATTGTTGATGGACATACCACTATCTTTCAATGAGTTATCTGAATTCTTGCTTTCTGGAAGTCTTGAATAGAAAAAAAATACATTTATGTGTTGCTTAACAATAGCAATGCAGTGATATGTTCCAAGAAATGCAATTAAGTGACTGCATCATTGCACCAACATCAGAGAGTGCACATCCATGAACTAAGATGGCCACAGTGCTGCTAGGTGGTATCATCTTATCACCACTATCGTGTATACTGCCCATCATTCACCAAAATGTCACTGTGCGGTGAATGACTATATATGAATTAAAAGATGAGTTCAACACTAATCTCTTCCTTCTGTGTATCTGTTTATTAACCCCTAGTTTTCTTATCCATATGATGAGAATTAGAATCATAACTGCCTTATAAAATGATATGATCATTCCTAGAAAGAATATAGTACCAGATCTGGCATATAGTAGGGGTTTAATAAATTTAATCATTGTTTTATTACATGAGAAAATTAATTTAATTTAATTTTTAATAAAATATGTAAGAATTTCTAAAATATTTCACAAATAAATGTTTTTCCTTCTTGTAAAACAAATCTGATTTTAGGTTATATAACAACATCATTCTCTTAACATAAATTATCAGGAAGTTATAGTTAATCTTAGCACATATTGTTTTAGTTTCATATATAGATTTTCATATACATATATGTTTCTATATTGCAATGGCCTATTTAAGATATATACATACAAATATGAAATTAAAATGACTGTGCAAAATATATGTAGTTATATCTTATGGTCTTTCATATATACTTACCATCATCTTCATACCATTGCTGGGTTCTGTACCAGCAGTGCTCAGGAAGAAATGATGAAAAAAAAATGCTCTTGAGACTTTATTTCTGGTCTCAATGAGGTGAGAAGGGAAAAGGCAAGAAACCCCAACTCCCTGAGTGAAACTCAGTTTTTCCTTTTATTAGATGCTTACAGAGTTAAGAATGGGTCATTAAATCATTGTCTCTTTCTAGGGAGTAGAGCATTGTGTTAGGAATGTTTAGGAAGACAAGTCATTATCTGGTAGTTTGCAGGCATGGTAGAGGTTGCTGTCTTCAGCTCCCTCCTCAGGATGGTCTTCCACCCTTAAGCAAAGCAAGTGACATGTGTAGTAAAACAGACATTGCAAAGGGACACTGAGGTCTCTATCTTCAGGTCCCTCAAGAAAGGCAATCTTCTGTCAAAGCAAGCAAGAAGTTATAAATCCTTAAGCCAATATTTTTTATAATTAAGCCAATATTTTTTTAGAATTACCCACATCCACCACTTTTTTTGTTGTTTTGTAGATGATATAGATTCATGAAGGCCACGAATTTATGTTATTTTGTGGTGATGTTGAATCACACCTTGGAATCTTGTGATTGCTACAAAGAGAATAAATAATAATAATATAGCAAATCCTATCAGTCCCCAAATGCTTTTCAAGGTAACCTTCAACAAGACACAACCAGCTTTGCATATAAATTAAAAAATCAAATAATTATGATACAACAACAAACTCAAAATGATGTGTTAATGGACCTACAGGGGTTCCTCCAGTGGATAAGCCCTCAAACATGGTTTTCTGGACTCAGTGTAGATAACTAGATGCCTTTCGAAGACAGGAGGGTAAGTGGGTTAAGAATCCTTATATACAAGTATTCTTGGCATTGAGAGATTACTAGTTTTGCAAAAACCTTAGGACAACTTTAATGGCTGTGACAACTCAAACACCAGTAGTGTCCCCAGAGACCCCCCCAAAATAAGGAAGATATCCCAAACACTTTCTTAGCACCATCCTCACCACCTTTTCCTCCCTACCCAAGGTCTTTATACTAAGGGAAGCTCATATCCCATGTTAGATGATTGGGGCATTCCCAGGCATCCCTTTACACCCTCTAAGCTATAGCAGCTGGAGGTAAATTTGGAGGAACTGTTCAGGTACAGATTCCCTTTCCCCTCCAAGATAAGAGACAGATTAAGAGTAAAATGGGAAAAATTTCAGAAGATCCAGATATATTGGGGCATATCAGAGGCTTACCTAGACTTTTTATCTTTCCTGAAGAAATATAAGATTAATAACGGATCAAACTCTCACAGCTAATGAAAGGAGGGCAGTCTTAGAAGCTGCATAACAATTTGGAAATGATCTCTTTAATTAAACAAAGAGAAACACTTCCCAGGAAGAATTAGAAAGTACCTACCTGGGGTACAAGCAGTCCCTACTGAAGACCCCAAATGGGACCAAATGATTCTTATGATGAGTGGAGACTAAAACAGGAGGAGACCCAACAATGAGAAGATAAAGAAAAAGAGAGAGAAGTGACAGACTGACATCCTAGTAACAGCTCTTTAAGAGGCCCAAGAATGAGAAGATAAAGAAAAAGAGGGATACAAGGGATAGGCTGACACCCTAGTAGGGACTTTTCAAGAGATTAATTTTAGTGGCAAGCCCCCCCAGGGCAATAGACTAACAGCCTGCTACCACTGTGGGAAATCCAGCTGTTACTTGAAGGTTTGCTGTCTTCTATCAAGCAAGCCGCCCAGACCCTGTCTAAATTGCAAAGAAGATGACTGGAGGTTGGACTGTCCCAAGGGTTGAAGGCCCCAAGGTAAAGAAATTCCCTTCCAATTGGTCCAACAAGCAGACTGACAGGCCCTGGGGTATCCTTCATGGGCTTTCACTAAGATAGTCATCTCCACACAGGAGGCCCAGGTGAGCCTAACCATTGAAGGGAGAAATATTAATCTCCTACTGGATACAGAAGCCACCTTCTTTGTACTTCTCTCTAATTCAGGCCTCCTCTTGTCTCATAGTGTGACTGTTAAAGGTGTTTTGGAAAAACATGTCACCAGGTATTTTTCCCAGCCTATGAGCTGCAATTGAAACCGTATCTTTTGTTTTTTTCATGCCTTTTTAATTATGCATGAAAGCCCTACTCCACTGCTGGGAAGAGACATTCTAGCCAGGATGGGCACCACTATTAACATGATGCCAGAACATATACTGTATCTTCCCCTAGTGGACACTGAAATTAATCCTAAAGTATTGGCATGACAAGGAAAGATAGGTCAAGCTATAAGAGTCTCTCTCATTCAGATTGGTCTCAACCACTCTACCTCCTTCCCTCACCAGAGACAGTATCTCCTAAAATCAGAAGCAAGGAAAGGATTACAGAAACCAATACAAAATTTAAAGACTCAAGGCCTCTTAAAGCTCTGTAATAGTCCAGACAATACCCCAATCTTACAAAAACCTATGAGGAATGGTTCATAATCCAATGGTTCATAATCCTTATACTTTATTGTCTCAAATTCCTGATGATGCTGAATGGTTTACTATACTAAACCTTAAAGATGTTTTTTCATTACATGAGGACTCACAATTTTTATTCGCATTTGAACACCCCTAATCAGGACACCCAATTAACTTAGACTGCCTTGCCTCAAGGTTTCAGAGATAGTCCCCACCTATTTAAATAGGTTTGGTCCAAGACCTAGGATAATTTAAATATCCACAATCCAAGGCTATACAATATGTGTATAACATCCTTCTCTGTGCCCCTACAGAGGCTATCTCCATAAAGGGGACCTAGGCTCTTTTTAATTTTCTAGCAGAGAGGATATAAAGTTTTACAAGCTAAGGCTCAACTTTGTCAAACCTCCATAAAGTATCTTGGCTTAATATTATCAAAAGGGACTACAGCACTGGGATGGGAGATAATAGGGCTCATATCTTCCTTTCCTTTACCCAGACTCTCCCACAGCTGAGAGTCTTCCTAGGCATAGCAGGATTTTGCAGACTTTGGATACCAGGATATGGAGAAATAGTTAATCCCTCGTATCATTTGACAAAAACTGCTCATAAGGAAGGAGACAAGTTGTTGGAATGCTAAAAATGCCACCATCTTAAACAAGCCTTCATACAAACTTCAGCTTTACATCTTCTGGTAAGACAGGACTTTTTATGCCACTGAAGGAACATCCACTTCAATACTTTACGAATTGGGAAACATGAGTAACATCTGTTTGCCATATTTGTTTGGGATTAAGGCCTCTGAGTTTGTAGCCATAGAGAAAGAGTTTCCAGTACATTGTTGACAATCAGCACAGCCCTAATAATATCCTTTGCCTGTGTTTTAGTAATGTGGAACTGTTTGACAAGATGTGATGCATTTTGATGAAAAAAAACCCAAAAAACCCATGTGACTGAATTGCTGCCTGAAGGGTGAAATTAAACCCTCCAAGGGAGTCTGTTCTTTTATTATCTATAGCAGTAGGGCCAGTAAGATGAGATTGTGAATGCAGATGAGTAACAAAGAAATCTTTTTTTTTTTTTTTTTTTTTTTTTTTTGTAACAGGGTTTGTAGGATAAGAAACAATTATGGTGTCAGTTGTTTAATTTGGACTGTTTTGATAGTTTGTATAGAATATACCACATTTTTAGAATCAGTCATTATATTTAATGATTGATTAGGGAATTATTGGAGACAAGAATGACCATAGTCAATTTTGCCTTTACAGTGGAGGATATATATATGTTTTGTTTTTTTGTTTTTTTGGTTTTTTGGTTTTTTTTTGCGATACTGGGGATGAAACCCAGGGGCATTCTACCTCCTAGCTCCTTACCCATCTCTCACTTACTTAATTCTAACCATCCTTTGAGGTCCTACTGAAATGTTGCCAGCTCTTCAAACTTCTTCTGATAAACCAGCATCAAGGAACCCTCAATCCTTGAATCCCTATTGTTTGTATTTTTTTAGTTTCCAATGCATTTCTCAAAATATTAAATTATGATGGGTGTTTGGTTTCAGTTTCCTTAAATCAGTTACCAAATTAATTATTTTTATACCTTTTGATTCACAAACTCAAAAAACATTTGCCAAGGCAAGCAAGAAGCTAGAAATCCTTAAACCACTTAAACCACTATTTTTTAGAATTAGAGCAGTTTCCCACAACAATCAAGGGAAAAAAGTTCTGCACTGACCAAGGATTCTTACACTGAGGCTATGACTCCTTAGTATTTGATGGATAGGCCTTAAGAGATTTATAAAATCTTCAGAATCAATATAAAGTGAATACATACTGAACAATTGTATGATTAGAGGTTCTACAGCTTGTCCAAAGATTAAGAACAACTGTTAAGGTGGCAAAAGGCCACCTGTGAGGAGCAGGGGATGGCGAGGTGTAGACACCTTACTATGGCATCTGGCTTTGTATCCCACTCTTCCACATGGCTGCATAATCTTTTTTGAGTTATTGAACATCTCTGAGCTTCAATTTCCTAATCTATAAAATAACTATAATAACAAGACCTACTTCAGAGGTGAATGTAACATGATGTTAATGAAGCCTAAGTTCAGGATGCCGCCAATGTGTTCACATGACCACATATAGTTTGCAAATTTGTGTGCTTTTTTGAATGAAGGCACTCCCAAATTTAATAACTTCACACCCTGCCAAAATTGGATTCTTCCCTTGTTCACCTCAGTGGTTATACTGAGGATTATGTTAAATAACACATATACAGCTTTAGGACCATGTCTGTAACATAGAAAACAGTTGATTAGTGCTCATTGTCCTTATCATCAAATATTATAGAGAATTTCTTTGGGTTTATTTTTCCAATATCTATATACATATTAATATTTTATGGTATGGATTGGGGTATTTAAGGAAGACTTTAATATACTGACAGTCATCTAAGCAAATTTGAAAAGAAAGATAGTATGAAATATATTGATTCAGATATTAGACTTATTTATACATGCTTAAGATAGCTTTTAGGATGTAATCAAGATCATGTTTGCATTTTGCGGAAAAAAAGTTAAGATATTTATTCGAAGAAAACTGTGATATCATGCAGAGAAAAAAAAATGCCTGTAAGTGAGACCCCACACAGTTGTCATGTGGCTATTGCAAAGAGAGAATGAGAACAAATCAGAATTGCACAAATCTCATCACATCTTCTTGGACTCCTCAGAACTGTCAAGGATTTTGAAATGTATACAAAGGTGGACATGCAGATTTCTTTGATGTAGTTTTGCAATTTGAGACATATTATACCTACTTTACATTTGTAAGGTAAATTACATTGATATGTAACTATTTACAATTCATAATACAAATGTCATCATACCTTTTAACCACAGACTAAAAAATTACAGATATAAATGGTTTCTTGTTTCTGTAAGTTATTATTTATCACACAAAGAATCACAATAAATATTTACTTGTGATTATGCTCCACTTTTTACATTTTCTATTACTTTCTTCAAATGGAAATTGTGTGTGTGTGTGTGTGTGTGTGTGTGTGTGTGTGTGTACTCTCTGGTTGTAAATAGAATGCACTCACCAGGAAAATATGATTTGTATTTCAAGTAATAGCAATTTGACTATTACCCCTCGTTGAATCATTGAGTCAATTTGTTTAATCATTGAGTCAATATAGCAATTTACTTCATGCTTCAAGGATAAAAAAACAAATTTAAGGTAAATATGCTAGAGTTGGCTCTAGCAATAGCCTAAATCCTGAAGCAATATTGATTTACACACAAATTAAATTGCTTTTTAAATCACTTTTAATGTGAGGTATATGTGTAGCATATGCATGTGTATAATGTAATTTAAAGTTCTGTCCACAGGAAAATGTTTTGCCTTTTTGAGTCTATCATGAAATTGTCTAATGAATTAGCTGAGCAATAGTGAGAAGGGAGAAATTCCTTAGTTTTGCTTTGCCCAGAGGAATAGAAAAGTTAGTCAATTCTTCTGAAATAGTAAGTTGATTGGCCACAATCACAGTGCCATTTCCTGCTTCATGCTGTGCCCGTTTAGTAAAACAGAACTGGTCACCATGTTCTTGGTGTTGTTTTTCAGAGATGTCATCCGCACTGCTGAAGAACTGAGTAGGTAGCTAGTGGATCTCTCTCGATAGGACTTTCTCCCACAGCAGAGCTGGCTGTTGAAATGCTTCCTGAAGCTTTCACTGAGTAGATAAAGAGCAAATGGATTGAGACAAGAATTGCAAAAACTCAGAACTCGGGCAACCAAGGTCACAATCATGTGACCTAGAGATGGATCAATCTCTTTGTAATTGAAAGATCGATACATGTAGAGGATGTGATTTGGAAACCAGCAGAAGACAAAGCAGCCCACAAAGACCAGGACAATTTTAGCCAGGCGTTTCCGAGTTTCCATCTGTGAACAGAAGGAAATGGTATACATTGGTTAAAATAAAAATGGAGTCAGCCACACTCCAAACTTACCATGTCAAAGAAAAACTTATAGCATGATAATACACCCAAATGGCAAATTATTAGATGGAAAATTAACAAATGACTGTCTTTATGTTAAAACTACAATCTTAAAACTTGTCTTCGTTTTAAACTATTATTCTTTTGCTTAAAGTTTCAATGTGTTATATTGTTGTGTGTGTTATTTCTGTTTGTGTTAAACACACTAAATTAATGAACCATAGAATATATCCAAACAGATATTTTTCAAAAATCAGAGTGTTTAAATCAGAAAAATTGATCTATTGAAGTAGGGCTTAACTTTTTTTAACACTTACTCCACAGAAAAAGAAAAAAAAAAAAGAACTTGAAATTTAGACTTTGAACTCACATGAATCAAAAGCATCTGATATAACTATGAATCTTGTAAACATTATTATGATAGGTCACTTTTAGAAATAAAAATACATTTTATTTTTTTATAAAGTATGCATACAGTGTTTACCATTTTATAAGATCTTCAGGAATATGAAGGAAAATTTAAACATTGAATATTAATATTTTCAATCTAAGAATAATTTTCTGATATGTAGAATCCAAGTAAACGCTTATATATGCCCAATTTGCCTAAATATTTAAATAAGGTAGCACAAATAAATACATAATTTATCAAAAGGCTGATATCTGAGCCGGCCATGGTGGTGCACACTTATAATCCCAGTACTTGGGAGGCTGAGACCAGAGGATCCGGGTTCACGGCCAGCCTCAGCTACTTAGTGAGGCCCTCCACAACTTAGTGAGACCTTGTTTCAAAATAAAGAATAAAAAATAGGGCTGGAAGTGTAGCTCGTAGGTGGAATGCCCCTGGGTTCAATCCCCAGTACCGACACACACACACAAAAAGACTGATATCATCATGATATTTTTGAGGTAGAAGCATTGGTTGTCAACTAGAATATTCCAGAGAAGACTAGAAAGGTTTAGGATTGGTAGAGAGCTGACCTTGCAGAGCAGAATGTGATAGTCCAGGTCAGTAGCATAAGGTAGACAATCTGGCAATATTTTGGAGGTCAAATGTGAAATTTAGGTTACCCAGCAGTGTACTCGCTAGCAGGTGGAACAAGCGTGTAAGAATTCCATAGCAATCTATATCTGGAGACTAAGAGCCTAGGCAGACTGGTGGCTTTAAAATGATTTCTTGGCAGATGCCAAGACCCCAATAACCCAGCTGGAGTTTATGGATTCGAAAAGGAAAATTCACAAAACAAGTCAGGACCAAAGCCGTTACAAGAAAGAAACGAAGGAGGCAGTGCAGGCTGAGCATGTACGAGGAACTCAACCTTTAAAACCAAAAGCCAAAACTAAAATATCCAAATTGAATATGAATTGGATTATAGAGCTCTGAATAAAAGAACTGGTCATAAAAGTAAAAAGCTCAATGAGCTTGTGACTGGAACATTTTGCTTCAGTGATACCAAATATGTAGATAATAAATCTATTAACTTATCTAACTATGCCTTTAAAGATTGGTTGAGTTTTTAAAGTTTTTTTTTTTTTTTTATAGCAGATGTGGATCTTTTGTGTTGATGGCCATTAATTAACAGAAGTTACCTTCCAGCTGTTGCTGTTGTTAAGAGGCCCAGGTCTCCAGTACATATCATTCCAACTATGTACCAGTAATTTTAATCATCTCAGATTCTCTATATTTGCCTTCCAATTGAAAACAGATACCCATAACCTCCCTGTTCTTACAAAACCCTTTAGAGGAAGTTGTTTATTAGAAATATACAAATGTTCAACTAGAAACTGTCTCATATGAACACTATTTCTGTCTCTTTTAGGATTCACACAATTAGTTTTATCTGAAGTTAATATTACATGTCCTTTTAAGGAAGAAAAGTTTATAAGGTACGTTGTAAATTTTAAATTAGTGTATAATCTTTTAGGGAAAGTTATACATTTGCAACTGACCGGTACTTTCAGCATCAGCGCACACTCAGTCTCTTTCTTCTGTTCTTACCTTTCTCAGAGCCTCATGTTCTGGCATCCCCCACCCCAATCCCTATCTCCAGATACCAGGAAGCACCCTACAGTCTTTCTTTTTTTGGTGGTGGTGGTACTGGAGATTGAACTGAGGGACGTTCTACCTCAGAGCTATATCCCTAGTCCTATTTTTTATTCTTTATTTTGAAACAGGGTCTCACTAAGTTGCGGAGTGCCTCACTACGTAGCTGAGGCTGGCCGCGAACCTGGATCCTCTGGTCTCAGCCTCCCAAATGCTGGATTACAAGTGTGTGCCACCAGGCCTGGCTCCCTACAGTCTTTTCTGATGCATCCTTCTTACATACTTTCTGTCATCCTTAGTGGGCTAACAGAAGAAGAGAAAATGATTATATACATTCATATTTAATATGCAAAAATTTCTGCTTTATGATGTTTATCTTTGTAAAAACATCTGTATGTAAAGAAAGAACTTCAAATATATCAGTTTCTAATGGTGTAATTATAGGTCTTGTCATAGGCCCCGATGGCAGATAACCTGTATCCAGGTGGTTTCTTGCAGGACCACATATTAGAGATTCCTCGACATTCCTTCTAGTTAAGGTTAGTGCAGATCAAATTCTGTCCTCATCATTCACGAATAGAGAAATCAGGAAATAGAACTCAAAATAGCAGTCACTTGTTCTGAAGAGCATACCCCCAACGCACACCTCGGAGCTCACCTGCTTTTTGGTGTGTTCATTGTATTCTCCAGGAAGATTATGTGCACTTTTAATTAAAGTCTTTGCGATGTGATAATAATAAATGCTAATAATAACAAGCGGAATGAGGAAATAGACCAAAAATATGAGCACCGAGTGAATCTTTGGATGTAATTCATCTGTTTGGGGGTAAGGAATACACGCTGTAAAGCTGCTATTATCCAGACTACCAATGCGAGCCACTTCTGAAAACACAGCTTCAGGAACTGCCAACAAAACAGAGACTACCCAAATGCCCACAGCCTTCACACAGGTCCACAGCACGGCCCCTGAGGTCTGCACGTCCATGGGGTTTACGATGGCTCTGTACCTGGAAAGACAATACGTCTCAAGTTAGTCTCTCAGAAAAAAAATAAGGAAATCCACCTTGATAAGAAAGACACTGAGGCAGTTTTGTAGCATATGGAAGACCTAAGGCTTTTGGTATCTCTCTATCTGTAAGTCATTCCATTGCTTGTGAGAGATAAATTTCTTTAAGATCATGTTTCATTCAATATCATTTATTGAATTTCCTTATTTAAATACTTTTATCTCCAAAGACTTTATTACCATTGGAGTTGCCATAAATAGGCAATACCCCAAAATAATAAATGTCCACAAAATGGTTTGATTAAATTCTACATTGATAGTCTTCCATAGTTAATGAGCAAGAAACCTCCTACTTGGTTTCTAAAACCATTAATAAATATTAGGTATTAATCCAGATTTGAATTTTCTCTATAATCAAATCAATTTAAAATGAAGTAGTATGCCATCTTTATAGCTCAAATTTATTTCATGTCAAGATCCCACAAAAGCTGATTTGGGTGGCACATACCTATAATCTCAGTACTTAGAAGGATGAGACAGGAGGATCATTGGTTCTAGACCAGCCTCAGGAAATTAGCAAAACCCCCAGCCATCTAGCAAGACCCTCAGTAACCTAGCAAGACCCTGTTTCAAAAATGAAGATTAAAATAGGGCTGGGGGTATAGCTTAGAGGTAGAATGCCCCTGGGTTCAACCCCCAGTAACACACACACACACACACACACACACACACACACACACACACTTATCTCATAAAAGCCTCTCTCCTCCCACCTTATATGTCAGTGGTAATGTTATGAGTGATAACTAGTGGTGAATCATTCACCATTCATACTCTAGGACACAGTGACTCAGTTGACTCAGTTCAAAACTTTTTACAACAAGGTCAGTCACACACATAAGTAAGGTAATGGCAATTCAAACAAACCAAAATTGTTTGTAAACTTCAAAATATTTGAATATTCAAAGGTACTTAAGCTTACAATATACCTAGGAGATAAAAGATGTGATAAACAGTGATTTTGGTCAGAAAAAAAAAATCTGAATCTAAACCTAAACTTGAATTTCTATCTCATCTCTGATATCCTTTGGAAAATCACTTAAGGTCTCTGTTTTTCTGCTTTTTTTTTTTCTTCATTTGTAAGGTGGGAATAAAAATATTTTCCTCAAAAGTTTGTAATTAGAAAAAAAAGTTTTTTAAGTACTAATTATAGGGTGTGACAAATAGCAGACCCTAACTATGCCAAGACTCAATGCTCTCCCTTTGTCTAAAAATCCTGAATATTTAAAGCCTCATAGTAACTAGTGAGGTCTCTTTCTGAGATTCTTCTAAGGTGTTTCCTATTCCCCACCAGAGATGAACAGCTCACAGTCTCAGCTTCCCCCGGAGGCAGCCTCTCTCCTGGCTTGTTCATGTCTCCTCTAGACCCTACTTAGGGAAGGGCTGTTCAGTTTTAATCAAGAGGGATTTCCCTTGTGAAACATGTAATATAGATTCATTAAGGAAGAGCAACAGCAAAGAGCCTCAGCACTGAATTAAACAATGTAGCAGTTACAGTGAGCTTCCACCAGGTTTCCCATGTGGTAGAACTTGGTGGACAAGGTTATTCCCCTATTCTTGTTAATTACATATCCTTAAGGAAGCAAAGGAAGACTTCAAACTAATAATGAAAATGAGATATTTTATCTGTTTTTCTTAAATCAGGTTAATGTCTTAATTTTTTTTAAATCAGAGAGCACTTGGAGTCCTGTAAATAAAAACAAAAACCTCTGCTTCATCTTACACCCTACACGTGAACTAAAACAAATTCCATATCATTATTTCCATATTTCTAAGAAATGTACTTCTACCACCATTGCTTGGACTAAATGGAAATATTATGTCTTGACATCTGCTATGGTAGTTGAAGATTTTTCTCTCTTGTGTTACCTCTACTCCCCCATCCCCAAAATCCTGATTTAGTAATTTTTACTGTTTATTAAATAGAGTTAATACTTTTTTTTTTTCAGTACTGGGGATTGAACTCAGGGGCATTCTACCTCTGAGCTATACCCCCAGCCCTATTTTTTATTCTTTATTTTGAAACCGGGTCTCAGTAAGTTGCAGAGTGCCTCATGAGGTAGCTGAGGCTGGCCTCGAACCTGTATCCTCCCGTCTCAGCCTCCCAAATGCTGGGATTACAAGCGTGCACCACCATGCCTGGTGAGTTAATACTTAATTATCATGACTAAAACATTGTTTACCTCAGAGATAAGTAGTATATTATGATGAAGTGTGATGATGATGTTATTTCTTATAGATACTTCTGATTTTCCTAAAGCTAATACTTGCTTGTTTTTTCATCATCTTAATTTTCTATGTACCTAAATTTAAGTTTTTTCCTGAAACGTTCCTTTGACGCTTTCTTGCACAATTGGAAGCCCAGTTCTTGAATGTTAATGCTTCTTCTTTCTTAGTTTCACATTTATTAAGTTCATTTCTACCTGCGTGTTGGTTTTACTTTCTAAGATATTCTATTAGTTTTAGTTTCCATTCTTTTTTTTCTAAAGTTTTTATGTCTACCTACCACAGCATTTGTGTTTTCTAGAAGTACTTTCCTGTTTCCCAATCATTCTCTTTTTTACAGTATCGTATTCATAGGTTATATGTGTATTCTTGGCCTTCTATTTATGAAACTAAAACAGGAAAAATTAGATCTAAACTCCTTACCATAGTTCCAGGTTTTATATGTTTGGTCTCTTGTGCTGGGATCTCTCCTCAAAAGGTAGATAATTAATGACTGATAATCCACATTTAAGAGCAAAGCACCAAAAAATTGATTGTAATTTGTTTTGTATGTGGAGGAGAATGAATAAAGGGACGTCAGGAGATCATTATTAATAGATCAAGCCTTCTTTTTAGATTATTAAAAAACCATAAAGGGCCGGGCGTGGTGGCGCACGCTTGTAATCCCAGCATTCGGGAGGCTGAGACCGGAGGATCCGGGTTCGCAGCCAGCCTCAGCTATCTAGTGAGGCACTCCGCAACTTAGTGAGACCCGGTTTCAAAATAAAGTAAAAAATAGGGCTAGGGGTATAGCTCGGAGGTAGAATGCCCCTGAGTTCAATCCCCAGTACCGCAAAAATATAAAAAATAAAAAACCATAAAGGGCAGAACAGTTCAGCAGACTAGACTTCCACAACCCAGGAAGGAGTTGGCAGATTCACTGTCCAGTGAGAGCCAGCTTTCTGGTACATAGATGATGCCTTCTTTCTGTTTCTTCACATGGTGGGAAGGGAAAGGGTCTTTCTGGGGTTGCTTTTGTTAGTTCACTAATATGGAAGGACAGGATGCCCCCTTCTGACTGATCATCTCCCAAATACCCACACCTAATACTCTCATCTTGGAGGTGTTAGGATTTCAACTTAGGAATTTGGGGAGGAAACAAATATTCAGACCATAAGAGGCACTGCAACCATTAAGGATGTTGGGAAATATCAAATACAAATTAAAATTTTAAGTCTTTCTAATAATGTGGTGGCAACAGATACAAAATTCTTGGTTTGGGAAGGCCAGGGGCCTAGCAAGAGAGAAGGATAGGAGAAATCTTTTCAGCAGGGAGGACTTTGAGCCACCTCCTGTGAGAAAGGAAGCCTACACCCCAAGCCATCTCTCCATGATGCAAATTTGAATGAAAAGGTAGTACTGCAAATTCTACAAAACCAGAAATTATAGCCGAAAATAACAGATTACAAAAGTGTCATTAGTAGCTCTTAACATAGCTTATAAGAGAGTATGTTATACACCAACCAATGTTCTATGGAAGGATATAAAAATTGTAAAGCCATCCAGTGCATATTAAGATGGGCATGTTTTATTATGCTTCCTTTAAATCTTTATATAAAATGTGAGAATAATGTCTCTCAGCATAAAACTGCTTTACTGAACATTGTAGCATAAACAGGTGTGTGCAGAAAGTTATGTGGTCCCTTATGAATAGTCTCAGAATAACATCCCTAATTGAAAACTGAGTAGCAGAAAATAGTCAATGAAAAGGCAGAACCCCAAATATGCAGTAAGTATTGAAAGATAAGTAGATTTCTTCATCAATTCCTATTTCAAATCTTCCTTTTCTGTGTACGGTCTAAATTTAATGTATCTAGGTAATTAAATGTACTTATAGTACAAAGTAAAATAGAAAATTAGACTAATTTTCTAGCTCTTACATATTGCCAATTCACAGAAATCTGCATCTCCTTATTTCCACAAGCATTTTTAGTTACACTGTCCATTGTTTTACTCTCCTTATCAAACTTTATCAGGCAGGGAAAAAGCACCCCCGCCCCAAACACACATAAAAAAGAGTCAAAGTGTGAACTATTCAACAATAGAAGGAGAGGTCTTGCTCACTGGCATATCTCTACTGCATAGCATAATTCCTGGCCCACAGTAGGTTCTCAATAAATGGATCACATGGCCTGAGTAACTAACAAGGGGATCGTCCATTAAAAGTAACTTTGGAGCCGGGCATGGTGGCCCACACTTGTAATCCCAGCATTTGGGAGGCTGAGACCGGAGGATCCGGGTTCACGGCCAGCCTCAGCTACCTAGTGAGACACTCTGCAACTTAGTGAGACCCTGTTTCAAAATAAAGAATAAAAAATAGGTCTGGGGGTAAGCTCAGAGGTAGAATGCCCATGAATTCAATCCCCAGTACCAAAAAAAAAAAAAAAGAGTAACTTTGGGAGAGGGGTGGGGATCAGATCCTTAGGTACTGGGTTGAAGTGGGAAAGGTGGTGAGAAATGGAGACAGTCTAGGGATGCTCAGCAGACATCAATCTCCAGAATCACCTAGAGAACTGGGGAAAAAGTGGTACTAGATTTTTCCTCGGATTTAATGATGCAAAGTGTCTAGCACGTGAAGTGTGAGATTTTGCATAAACTAAGGTTTTCCCATGATTCTGAATACAAGCAGGTTTGGTGAGGTTTTTTGAGCAGACTGAGTGCAGTGGTGGGGCATCTTTGCCACAGGCTTCCTGCAAGTTGACCAGTGCTGTGGGTGCTTGGTCAGCAGCAGCAGCAGGGAGTATTTGCAACCCAGCAGACGCTCAGGATTTGAAGAATCAGATGCCTGCCCATATGATAGGTCACATCAGGTTGAAGTTGTTATTCTTATTTTGCAAATGAGGGAAATATTGCCTTATGAATATGTGGTTTGTGCAGTTTTATCATATTTCTGCAAGTGAAACATTTAGGTACGGATACCTACAGAACTAGGACCCAAGTGCCATAAACTCCATCCTGGATCATTCCCTCGCTTCTTATCATTCCACAGGTATCAGGTCAAGGTGATAAATAATCTCTGAAAACTATAAAGCACTATCCAAAGTATGGCAATATTACAAATAATGTGATAATTACGCAGCACCTTTCTAAGTCAAGACGTGATCCTCCCAAGGAAAAAGCAAAGGGAAATAGGCTACATGTGATTGAGATCAATGAGTAAAAGATGTTTAGCTTACTGAATCAAATGTAACAACCATTACTTAATAATAAACCAATTCATTTGGTGCAAAAATTCACAATTCCTATTTCTATGTTTATATCAAAACAACAACAGAGCATATGTTATGGAAAGCAAATTTTCCTGTTTGAACTGGCAACTAGAGAAAGTATTATGCACATTTTGTGAAAGTATGGGTCATCTCCTATTTTTTCAGCTTTTATTTTTCCTATCTTTGGTTTTCTCCCTTTTTTTTTTATTCCAGTTATGTGTTGTTCATATTTTTAAATTCCTTTGAAATGAGTTGAAAATGGGCAAGGATAACCTGTGGTTCAAGTATAAGACAAGCCACCTTTCTTTACTGTATCTAGTTCAAGTACTAGATATTTACCAAGTACATGATATGCATATGAAACAAAAAGAATCACTAGATATATGAAGATTAGCCTTTTTTCTGACCTTGATCAGAACAAATTTACCTGTGTATCTCCATGACAATAGAATGAGAAAACTGGTGTCAAATAAAATCAAGTCCTAGGTCTTGCTACTGTCATGTTTTAAAAATGAAAACATAATGATGGTAATTTCAACTATTATGATAACTAATTATTACATTTTATTCTGATAATTAGGTAGATTTTTTAAATGTTCTAATTAAAGTGGGTCCTATAAATCTGGGCAGCTAAACTAAAAAGTCACATTTTAGTTTTTTAATTCAAAGAAAACTTTAAAAAAGAAAACAGAAATGGTGTCATATAAATAAAATAAGGGGCATAGTTTACACAAAAGTCTCCCAGTATTCCGGGTGTGTGGTTTTAGAGAATATATTAAATAAACTAAAGTGAATAGTTTCCAATTTAAAAAGTGACTATTAACTCTCCACTGAATATTGTCTGTCCTTCAACAAAGATTAGCTGACTATTTGATGCCTAAGTCATCTGAGGGTGTTATTACAAATATGGGGAAATTTAGATCCAGACTCATTTTTCATTAATAATTTAGTGTGCAAATTAAAGGGGAGAGTGAACACCACTCTAATTAACCAAGTTAAGTTGTTCATTGTAGCTGAAGTCAGGCCCCCTTTTCTAGGGTAATTAGACCACGGTTCCACGTGATATCTAAAGCCTAAGCATACACTTTCTCCCCTTCCTCATGCTTAGCGGTCTCCTCCTGCTAAAATGCATGTTCTGGACACACTGGAATAGAGTCAGCATACCCTGAGTTGGGAGTCAGGGGGCCTGGCATTTCCTCCAGCTCTTCTAGGAGGACTTTCCAGAGCTTCATGATCCACACAGAGAAAATGACAAGACTGAACCAGTTGATCTACCTAGTAAAACAGCAGACCTCTCACACCATTACAACATGTGAAAAGCAGATTTTACATCAAAGATGACTTTTTACAGCATTCTTTTAATATACAATATTTTTTCCTATCTGTGAAAAAATAACATCACTCGACTTCCGATATCAATTAAAAAGAATGTGACATATGCCTGGAGAACATTTATTTTTCAAATTATTTTCACTTGAATAAATAGTATTTAGTTATTACATGTGAACTATGCTTCCTCTTATCTGAAAAAAAAAAAAAAAAAACCTAAATTAAACACGGTCCTAACATTAGACATTCTTCCTTAGCAGAGTTCTCTCCTACTGAATGAGGAAAAATACACTTTAAAGGTTTAGGCACACACGGAATGATTCCACAAGATAGTGTCACTTTTGCACGTTTATTCTATAGCCGTTCTATGAAATAGATGTAAAAGATTTCCCAAAGTGCATGGGAATAGAGGGACTAAGATTGGTTATTATAGAGTCAATGCTATTTTACTTCCTTTTATAAATAATTTGTATTTACTTATATTTGTTCAAGTTTCCCATCGCAGTCCCTTTTAGCCCCATTTACCCTACTTCCCATAGGCCCTCTCCCTGTCTGTCTCCCTCTCCATCCCCAGCTGTTCCCGGAGGGTGCACCCTCTCTTCCCGCCGGGCCCCCTCGCACTTTTCGAAGGCCACCCGGTTGCCACCTGCGGTCTTACCTGTCCGCACTGAGGGCGGTGAGAGTGAACACCGAGACCCCCACGGAAGTGAGCTGGATGGCGGGGATCAGTTTGCAGCCAACCTTGCCGAACACCCATTCGTCGAAGAAGTAGCGCGAGGCGTCCACGGGGACACAGGTGAGCAGGAGCAGCAGGTCCCCAGCCGCCAGGTTCGAGATGAAGATGTTGGGGACACTCCTCATGGCGCTGTTGGTGACGAAGACCTTCACCAGCATGATGTTGCCCAGCAAGCCCACCGAGATGATGAACAGGTAGAGGGACGGGATCACACAGCGGATCACCAACTCTGTGGTGACCCCGTCGGAGCCCGGCTGGAAATCCTTTTCGTACTCCTCGGGAGCCAGCCGGATCTGATTCGCCCCGGAGGTCTGGGAGAGGTTGGAAAGAGACTTGGGAGGCATGGTATCCTTCCCAGAGTCCGCTAGAGTTTTCAAGCGCGCAGATCCCCCTGGAAAGTGCCGGCAGGGCGCTCGACTTGGGTCTAAAGGATTTCCCTCTCGCCCAGGCAAGTTTGCTGCTGGTTGGGGAACCTGTCACACCGCCGCGTCCAGAAGAAGACCTCCTGGGGAGAAGTGTGCCCGCCGGCTCTGGTGCTACACTTGGAAGGGGTTACATTGCCTGCTGCTAGCTCCGAATTAAAATAAAAAAATAAAAAAATAAAAAAAAAAGCAAAGCAGTTGCGTCTTTGTTCCGTCTCGGATGGTTTGTACTCGCTTTTAGCAAGCGGAGAGGAGACCTTTGGAGAACAAAGATCCGCCCCTCAGGGATTAGTAGAAGTACCTGCCGGATTGTTGAACTGGGGGAGCGGAAGTCATTCTGGCGCTGTCCAGCCAGCCACAGCTGAAACACCAGGAACCAGTCTGGGACAGCTGCCACCCTGTCCCTCCTCCAGCTTAGCTCCTGTTTCTGCAGGTCCCCTGGTATTGTGTGGAACGGAAGGGAGCTGAGACCCCTTACACGACTTTCCTATAAGCGACCATCCTTACCCGCCTTCCAGCGGGAGGAGCCGCAGGCAAGAAGTTTGTGGATCTCTGAGGATTTGAGAGCTGAACTAGCAAGTCCCCAGTGCTGAAACAACAGAATTAAGAACCAATCCAGTGACAAAGGGTGAAGAAAACAAAAGAAACCCTCTCCCCACTCTTCTTCCCATTGCACCCTTTTCTTACTCAGATATGGAAACTTTGTCCTGCAATTGATATATTGTTTTTAAACATTTTGTTGAAATGAAATAGGCGTCAAGTACAGTGTGTGTGAGTGTGTGTGAGTGTGTGTGTGTGTGTGTGTGTGTGTGTGTGTGTGTGTTGGTACAGGGAATCAAACCCAGGGCCTTGTGCTAATACTAGGCAAGCATTCTATTGCTGAGCTATACCTGCTAGCCTGCACATTTCTTAAATGTACTACTCAATCTTATCACCCTTCCCATGACGGAATCCAAATCAACCCTCAAAGTAACCACTGTTCTGCTTGTTTCCGTCTTAAATTACTTTACCTGTTCTTGAACATCATATTAACAGAAATGCTCAGAATACACTCAACATTATATCTGTGAAACGAGCCCATGTTGGTGTATAGCGGTTTTTTTTCATTGCTGTATACCATTCCATCTTGTAAATATACCACTGTTTATATATTCTAATATATTCTGGCATTTGAATATATCACAATTCTCCAAATTTAAATGATGTTTCTATGAATATTCCTTTACATGGCTTCGGGTTCACATTGGAATAAATCCCAGATATGAAATCGCTAGTCACAGTGCTTGTGTCCAACTGTAAATGCCGATTTTTAGTTCAACTGCCAATGTTCAAAATGAATTACTCTATTTTATTTATTTTGTTTTGTTTTTTGAAACTCACTTGACTATATCTATTAAAACTGAACATGTGTTTTTGTGACTGAGTAATGATTTTCCTAGGTATATACTCAATAAATATCCAGTACATTACTTTTTAGACAAAGTCTCATACGCTGCCCAGGCCAACCTTGAACTCCCGAACTCAAATGATCCTCCTTGCCTCAGCCTGCTGAGTAGCTGAAACTTCTTTATTTTAAATAAGATATTCCCAAGAGTAAGATAACAGCCCAAATCACCACCATCTGAGCCTAAAATAAACTGCTCAGAAATGGTGGCTCAGTTCTGGAGTTAGCTAAATAATGCTCTTTCCATTGGGGGAAAAAATATTTGACTGTGTTTTGGCTATTAAAGAATAAAATTGTACAATAACAAGAAAATTAGCCAATTACCACCTACAATGAATGATCTAGCCATAATCTAATAAAATGTGTACATGTGCAAAGCCATTTGCAAATTAAGCAACTTCCCCAGACATCACCCACCAAGAACAGTGTTTCATTATTAAAGTTGAATTAGACAAGGTAAACATTTGTCTTATAATCAATTTTTTGTGTTTTAATTCAATTGCAAGTCCCTATTGTGCTTTTCTTGAATTTCAATACTTAAAACAATCAGTTATAAAGTGAAGATTGGCTAAACCTGTTGTGATGGTATATACCTATAACCCAGTACTTGGAAAGCTGATACAGAAGGTTCTCAGGTTCAAAGCCAGCCTCAGAAACTTAGCAAGAGCCTCAACAACTTAGCAAGATCCTTTTTTCCATTAAAAAAAAAAGCGCTGTCAGTGTAGCTCAGAGATAAAATGCCTCTGGGTTCAATTCCTAGTACCTCCCAAAAGTTAAGATTGGCTAAGTAGACTTTTTCATGTACATTTACTTGAGTATATGAATATTCTATTTATATATCTTAACTATATAGCAAGGTGATTAATATTACATATAAGTTGAAGTGTGTCACTATAACTTTTATCTTCAAGATTATTTAAAGGGCTGGGTATGTATCTCAGTGGTAGACCACTTGCCTGGCAGGTATGATGCTCTAGGTTCAATCCCCAGTATTGCAAAAGGAAAAGAAAATAACAACAATAAAAAAGAAAATCTGGAAATTTGGCTTGATCTTCAAAAAAGAAGTTTGTTTTCTCTTTTAACACTCAATCTCAACATGCAAAGTAAATGTCTCAAACAGTATTCTAAATTATGAAAGATCTAAAATATCCGAACTGAAAGTATCCCATTTACTATTTTAATATATTTTATATGAAACTATACTAATATTTAAACTACTTATACAACTTTCTATATTCTCCTCTGATTATGTCTGTATGATCTTAACCATTTAAATAAGAAAATGTTTAGTCCACAATCTATATTAACAAGTATCCAATTGGCTGGCACTGCACAAATAAGTCATTAGTATTTTTTTTTTTCATTTTGAGCAAATTCATAGGTATTTACTCAAAGCTAAGTTAGGATTCATGGTAGTGGAGTACAGTTAATGCTTTAATAATGGTGATCGTATTGCTACTTTATGAAATATGTTATGAAGTTGTTATAATTATGTAACTTATTTAGATACATCACAGAATTTCATGTAAAAACATGAATGTTGTCTCATTTTTCAATACACATAAATAAGTGTTTTGAAAAATAAAATAATTTTTATTTTACTTAATATGTCACATGACATGTTAGGTTCCTATCTTATTTAACGTTTGTAAACATTCTGTTAAGCAGCTATTTAAATCTTAATTTTATACATGACACTCACAGAGGCATGATAACTTTCTCATATTCAAAAAGACCTCAGAAAAGTTGTATGTTGAAGTTTATTTTATTTCAGTCCAGTGTCTATCTTTAAAATTTCCTATTTTAAAAAAACCACTATAAATGTGACTTTATATAACTTAAGGATAAACTCAATCCTGAGGTATTCAATACTTTAAAAAATAGATGTTATACTTCTTATTACTCCAATATAAAAATGGTGCAGAACTATTCTTAACTATTTTAAATGTGTTGATAAAAGCATTAGATATTGTGTGAGCAAATGTGAATAATTTCAAACTTAAACTGATGATTGCTATTCAATTGCGGTTAGATGAACTCTCAAGGTTGTTTTGATTAAAAAACAGAAACAACAGCAAATACCAAGAAGGGTGTGAAGAAGTAGGAAACTCTACCACATTGTTGGTGGGATTGCAAACTAATGCAACAACTTTGGGAAACAGTGTGGAGGATCCTTAGAAGAATGGGAATGAACGTACCATATGACCCAGCTATACCACTCCTGAGTATCTACCCAAACGAATGGAAACCAGACTACTAGAGTAATGCATGCATATCTATGTTTATAGCCACACAATTCCAAACTATAGAACCAGCCAAAATGTTCATCAGCAGATGAATGGATTGCAAAACTATGGGATATATACACAATGGAATTTTACTCAGCCATAAAGAAGAACAAAATCATGTCCTTTGCAGGGAAGTGGATGGAACTGGAGAACATTATGCTAAGTGAGACTAATCAGTCACAAAAAGTAAAAAATCATAAGCTCTCCCTAATATGCAGAATCTAGAGAAAAAATGGAACACACAAGGGACTCCAGACAAAAGAAGAGAAACCTTAGATGAATGAAGAAGGCATCCTACCTGAGGGAGATAGGAGGTGGGGGAAAGGGAAACACCTCAATGGACATGATATACATACACAAACTTAACAAAGTCAGTCACTGTGGTGAGCACAGGAAAGAGGGGAGAGAAAGACAATAGGGTAAAAACAGGGCAGGAGGGGGGAGCGCTCAATGAGTGCTGTGTGCACTTATGCCTCTATCACCCTGAATTTTATAAAGATGTGTGATTACAATGCATCAAAAAACTTAAAAAAAGAAACTTAAACTGATTCTCATCTGCTCTAGTAAGTCTTCCTAAGTCTTCCTTTAAGGTATAATAAAAGAAAATCAAGTATTATAAAGATATTCTGTAGTTTTCCTTTAAGTTCATGAGCAAGACATGGATATCCTATTATCATTGCCATTTAACACCATAGATGATATTTCAACCAATAATGTAACAAAAGAAAAGCAAATGAGAAGACTAAAGTTTAAAAGAAAGGTGGTGCTAATAAAAAACAGGATGGAAAGCCGGGCGTGGTGGCGCACGCTTGTAATCCCAGCATCCGCGAGGCTGATACCGGAGGATCCGGGTTTGCGGCCAGCCTCAGCTACCTAGTGAGGCACTCCGTGACTTAGTGAGACCCTGTTTCAAAATAAAGAATAAAAAATAGGGCTGGGGGTATAGAATGCCCCTGAGTTCAATCCCCAGTACTGAAAAAAAAAAAAAAAAACAGGATAGAATTATAAAAGTTAATAAAATAAAATAGAAAGTTCACATACAGTTGCATGTAGATAAGACAACATAATATTAAAACCATGTTGCAACAACAGAGACAAATATAGATTATTGAATAGAAAATTCTGTGAAAACCAGTTCACATTTCAAGGAATAAAATTGTGTCTATGTAAAATTACATACAGTGTTAGAATGTCCGTGCATTAAGGGTCACAGCGTGAAAAGTACTCTGGGAAAGATAATAGAAAAATATTCAGTATTGTATTTTAAATTAAAGGGGTAGAGAGTGATCTTTACTTCAAGTCATGATGAAACAAAATATTAAACAAATAAAAAAGACAAAAATATATGAATGCTTTCAAGACTTTGAATGGCAGGCAACACAACACAGCCATCCTTGACGTGGGATAAACAGACAAATGAGCACTGCAGTTTTCAGGGTATGGACAAAGATAAGGAAACACAGACTGACTCTGCAAGTCCCTCTAACTTACAGAGCTAGAGTTGCGATTTCAGGGAAATCAAGATGTCTAGAATTTGTCTGAAAGAGTATTAGAAATAGGAGAGCTGCTTATATAGAGAAGTCTAAAGACTTACAAATGGTTCTGTATTGAAATTTCATCTTAATAGCTATTCATATATGCATGTGAGAGAATTAACCTAGTCACATGAAAGAACTCCCCACACAAGATAGGAAAGTGAGTCCTGTAAGTCAACTTGTGCATTTAACAAGTTGTATTTCTACCAGCCAGAGCGTAAACACCCTTTAATACACAGGGCATCAGGTAGATTACACAGAGAGGTATTTTTTTCAGTAGTTGGAAAAAATTAATGACAAACTAAAGGCTTCTCTGATCATGACTTCCAAGTAGAAAGCTACAACTAATAATAAGGACAAAAATCAGTTAATCCAAATTGAAGCAATAATGATAAGGATGATATAATAAGTAGAGAGGCCATTAAAAATGCTAGTTGAACTGTATTCCAGAAGGAAGAGGAAGACATTAACTTTTTTTTTTTTTTTTTGGTACTAGGGATTGAACTCAAAGGAGTTCTACCTCTACATCACATTCTCAGCCTATTTTTGTTATATTTTTATTTTGAAACAGGGTCTCATTAGGTTGCTGAGAGTCTTACTACATTGTTGAGGCTATTTTCTAACCTGAGATCCTCCTGTCTCAGCCTCCCAAGTACTGAGATTACAAGCATGCATTACCATTCTTAGCTAAACATTAGCATTTTAAGGATTGTTATATAATATATTAAAAGTCATACTTGGATTTTTTTTTTTTTTTTGGTGCATAATACTGGGGATTGAACTCAGGGGCATTGTATCTCCAAGCCCCATACCTTTTTGCAGTTTTGTTTTGAAATAAGATCTCACTAGGTTGCTGAGAATCTCACAATGTTGATGAAGCTGTCTATGAATCTGTGGTCCTTCTGTCTTAGCCTCCCAAATACTAGGATTACAGGTGTGGGCCACCATACATAACTCTATTTCTCTACAGAAAAAAATAAATGTCTGTGATAAAAAAATAAACCTCATATAATTGAGAGAAGGTAAAACATTTCAGAAGAAACAAATTAGTGAATTTGAGTGTAGTAATAGAAGTTATTCAAAATTAAATACAGAGAGAAAAATCTGAAAAATAGAGTATCAGTGCACTGTGGGAAATTTTAAGTAGCTCAATGTAGCTATAATTGGGCCCCTGAAAGACAAGAGAGAAATTAACAGAAGAAAATAATATTTGAAGAGATAACAGCCCCAAATTTTCCATATTTACTAAAAACTAAAACTCTCATATCCAGGAATCTCAGCAAGTCTAAGGCAGAAAAATCATGAAGATAAATTTATCAACTGTGACACTAGAAGCTTTCTCATTAAGATCTGGAACAAGGAAAGTATATCTTTTTGCACCATTTCTTTTCAACATTGTACTAGAAGTCCTAGATACTGTGATAATATAATTAAAGAAAATTAGTTAAACTGATTAGAAAGGAAGGAATAAAACTTCCTTTGTTTTCAGATGACATTATTTCCTATTTAAAAAATCTAAAGAAAAGTCAACAATAGAAAAAGTTGCAACCAGGCGTGGTGGCGCACGCTTGTAATCCCAGCATTTGGGAGGCTGAGACCAGAGGATCCGGGTTCACAGCCAGCCTCAGCTACCTAGTGAGGCATTCCGCAACTTAGTGAGACCCTGTTTCAAAATAAAAAATAGAAAATAGGACTGGAGGCATAGCTTGGAGGGAGAATGCCCCTGAGTTCAATCCCCAGTACAAAAAAAAAAAAAAAAAAAGTTGCTGTAACTAATAAGCAATTATGGCAAGGTTGAAAGATACAAAATTAATATAAAGAAGTCATGTGCATTAGGGTGTCCCCCATCCCTCCATTACCTTCTGTTAAGTCACCTCTTTACTCATCTAAGGTTTTCCCTTCTTCCTCTGGAGTCCCTCTTATGTCCCCTTTTCTCCCTAGCTTCCACATATTAGGGAGAGCATATTATTTTTTACTTTTTGTGACTGACTAATCTCACTTAACATAATGTTTTCCAGTTGCATCCATTTCCCTGCAAATAGCATGATTTTGTTCTTCTTTATGGCTGAGTAAAATTCCATTGTGTACATATCCCATAGTTTTGTAATCCATTCATCTGTTGATGAACATCTTGGCTGGTCCCATAGTTTGGCAATTGTAAATTGTGCAGCTATAACCATAGATACACATGTGTTGGTTTGATAGTTTGGTTTCCATTCTTTTGGGTAGATACCCAGAAGTGGTATTGCTGGATCATATGGTAGGTTCATTCCCATTTGTCTGAGGATCCTCCATATTGTTTTCCAAAGTGTTTGCACTAATTTGCAATCCTACCAGCAATGTATTAGGGTTCCCACTTCTCCACACCCTTGCCAGGATTTGTTGTTATTTGTGTCTTGATGATTGCCATTCTGATTGGGGTTAGGTGAAATCTCAGGGTAGTTTTGATTTGCATCTCTCTGATTGCTAAAGATGTTGAACATTTCCTCATACATTTATTGGCCATTTGTATTTCTTCTTTTGTGAAGTGTCTATTTAGATCCTTTGCCCATTTTGATTGGATTATTTGTTTTCTTAGCTGTGAGTTTCAAAGTCAATCACTAAACTGAACTTGAGAAGGAGGGGGGGCGAGGGAGTGGGGCAGGAACTGGGGAAGGGTTATGAGAAATGTGTGCATGTACGCCCTTTTCAGCTTGTACCTAACAAAGATGTATGATTACAGTGCACCAATTAAAAATTAAAATAAAATATTAAAATATATATAAAGAAGTCAATTGTTTTCCTATATATCACTAATGAGTACATGCAATTTAAAATTAAAACTACTAAAATACTTATGTTGAACCCCCAAATGAAATACTTCAGTGTAAATCTAAGAAAATAGATATGTGAGAAAAACCATAAAATTCTAATAAATGAAATCAAAGAATGAAATAGAGACAATATTTCATACTCATGAATAGGAAGACTCAAAATGTCAGTTCCCCTCACCTTGATCTACAAATTCAATCAATTCCAATCCAAATTCCAACAAGGTAATCTACGGATATCAAAAAACGTGAGAGTATGATTTCATATAGAGATGCAAAAGACCCAGAATAGCTAAAAACAATATTGAAGAAAAATAAAAAATTGGAGGACTGGTTCTATCTGACTTCAAGACATACAACAAAACTATAATAATCATGATAGTGTGATATGGATAAATGAATTTTTAAAAATAGGTCAGTGTAGAAGCATAGAGATACCCCAAATGGACCCACATAAATATAGACCACTGAGCTTTGGCAAAAGAACAGAGGTAGTGCAATAAAACACAGGTAATCTTTCCCAGAAACAGTGTCAAAACAATTGCATGTGGGAAGGCAAAATCATCATCATCATCCATTTTCATAGTCATCTAGGCAGCACAGATTAATTCAAAATAGATTATATATCTAAATGCAAAGCATAAAACTTTTAGGAAATCACATAGAAGAAAACCTAGATGACCTCGAGTATAGCAATGACTTCTTAGAGATAAAGACATAATCTATGAGATGTAATTGATAAACTATATCTATTGACTTAAGCAAAATTGAAATGTTTGTTCTGCAAAAGCTAATGTCAAGACAATGCAAAAGACAAGTCACAGAATAGGATCTATGGTCAAAAATATACCAAATATTGCAAAGAATTCTGAGAACTCAACATATCCAAAATACACACAAAACTGTGAAAACTCAATAATAAGAAAACATACAATGCAGTGAAAAAAATTGACCAATGGCCTTACTACAGACATCTCACCAAAGAAGACACACAGATGCAAATCATCACATAAAAAATGATCTGCTTGCAAATTAAAATAATAGTGAACTAGCCCTATACACCTATTACAATAGCTAAAATCCCAAACACTGACAGTACCAAATGCTAAGAAACACTTAGAATAACAGAAACTTTCATTCATTGATAATGAGGATGCAAAATTTAGAAAAGTTTGGTATATGGAGCTTTACAACCAGACCCTGTCCTCAAGGATGTGCCTCACTCTTGGACATTAGCTGCAGATAAACATTCCAGGTAGGATGAAGTCCCTTTTGTGATAACCCATTTATATGCCTCTTTTTTTGGACCAAATTTCAGGGTATCAACTGGGCTGCTCCTGCCCGGGACCACACATCCATGAGTAAGTCCCCCAATACATTGTGCTCTGTGTGATCCTGGCTCTGTCTGCTTCTCTTTATTTGGTCTCATAGCACTCTGGGGTCAGCCCTCATTCTCTAGGACTGGAACTGGGTGTTCCAGAACCTCTAACCACACAAAAGTCTGCCCTTGGATGTTTGTTGCAACCTTGCAATTGAGATGCCTTCAGCAGGCTAATGGATAAATTGTAGCAGATCGAAGAAAAAAATATCATTCAGTACTATAAAGGAAATAAGTTATCAGGCCATGAAAAGACATGGAAAAAATTTAAGCACATATCACTAAGTGAATCAAAACAAGCTGAAAAGTATACGCCTGGTGTTATTCTAAATATATGACACTCTGGGAAGGGAAACGCTCTGGAGACGGTAAAATGATTAGAGGTTGCCAGAGTTTGGGAGTGGAGCAAGGAAGATGAACCAGCAGAGTACAGTGGATTTTTAGGTCCAAAAAATTACTCTGTGTGATACTATAATGATGAATAAATATCATTATAAATTTGCCCAAATGCATAAAACACAGAAGACCAAGAGTGAATCCTAATGTATATTCTGGATGGTTATGACCTGTTAACACAGGCTCATTAATCATTAATCATAATATCCTCTGGCAGAGGATATTGATAATGGGTGATGGCATTAGTGTATAGACCATGGGGTATATGGAAACCATTGCGCTATTCTCTGAGTTTTACTGTATCAGAACAGTGTATTACTAGCTTAGTCCATTGAGGCTGCTATCACAAAATACCACAGACTGGGTAATTTATAAACAAGAGGAATTTATTTCTCACAGTCCTGGAAGCTAGGACGTCCAAGATCAAGGTACTGACAAATTTGGCATCTGATGAAAGCCCATACCTCATAGACTTTGAGTTTTTTCTGCATCCTCACATGATGCAAGGGACCAACAAGCTCCCTGGGGTCTCTTTTATAATGATATCTCTTCCTCTTCCCTCATCACCTTATCATCCTACTTTAGAATACTATCACATTGGGGATTAGGATTCAACATATTAATTTTGGGGAAACACAAACATTCAGATAATAACTCTTAACTTTTAAAAAAAGAATATAATATGGATCTGAGTAAAATAGGCAGATACATGGGGATCATAATGGAATTCAAATACTGGAGATCATAGCACCTGTAATGCAGATGATCTTTGGGAAAACCTTGCTGCACACATAGGTAAATGAATATTTAAGAATAACTACCATCACATTAGTTTGTCTTGGAAAACACAACATTTTGTGTTTGTAAGTACATTTCCTAATTGCACCAGAAATTTAGCAGACAATAGATATAATATATGTATTGTAAAGATACACATATTACTTATGTATTGTAAATACATGTAATTATGTATTATTTATTTATTATATGTAGTGTAAAGATACACACATTTATGTATTTTATTTTGTCTAACATATAACATAAAATTACATTATAAATCAAAGACACCCTTAAGGAAAAAATAGAACCAGACAGGGGCAAATTAGGACAATTTAATGCAAAGATACATTCAGAGTAAAGACTCTTCTTGCAAAAATATTATGCCTCAGAGTTATATGATTCTAGAAAGAAGGAAAATGATGGAGGACTGCTTGGTCTGATAAAAGTGTTTTCCAAATGGAAGAAATGTTAAGACATTGTGATTTAGCAAAACAGCAACAGCGGGAGCTTGTACCTTACTCAAGCAAATGCTTCAGAAGTACTGTTACAAATAGAAGCAGAAGTAGCCAGGAATGGAATGGCGGTATAAAGAATTCCATAGACACTTCCCAGTGAAGCATCCATACTAGTGAACACTGTAAACATACATCATCATTTAGTGGCTCTGACAGTTGCCCAAATAGCAATGAAGAAATACTAAAAAAGTTTTACTAAATCTCAGTAAAAGCAGCCATAGTCTATGGCATTTGGGACTCAACCCACTTCCTCTATCCCCTACACTCCCAGATGAGTGTGACAGATGCTTTCTGCTATCTGTGTGCCAGCAGGAATACATCTGTGTGCCTCTCTTTCCTTCCAACTCTCTATCAAGTATCATCCCCCAAATGGAGTAGGCTACCACCAATTCTTATCCTTCCCAGACCCAGGTTCTATTCCAGGCAAGAATAGTTGAGTAGTCAGAGCTATCTTACTACTTTCAGCCCCCAAACATAGGACAGAAATTCTACCCATATGTAGCAGGCTATAAACACTGAGGCTTTGATGGGTCACACTGACCCTGGCTCACTTGTAGTGAGGAGATTCCATGCTGGGAGAGGCAGACCGAAGAGACTGAGTCCCCCTTTACTATTGCCCTGCTTCTAAACAGAAGTGTCATTCAGGGAAATATAAGTCATCGGGCCTGCCTTCTGAGCTGTGGCAGAGGTTTTGCCACTCATGGTGCTGGTGGAGAGTCAGACTGTAAAAGCAGAGAGCTCCAAAGCCCTCCCTGATGTAACTAACTTTATTTGCAACAGACTGTGGGGAAGTTCTAGCTGAAAAAAGATACTCTCAAAAACAATGAAGATTATGGTGACAAGAAATTAAGAAGATGCTTGTGGCTCCCTAAGAACAAGAAGCTAAATTGTAAAACAGCTACAACTTTACCAGAGAGAAAGAGATAGCTAAGAAGAGCCATCCTGAGGATGGAACAAACTGGTCCCTTCACTTGCAAAAGGGACTGAATTTAATTGCATCATACTGTGAAGCAATTAATGCCTGCAAGGTATTATTTAAAAAAATAGAGCAACCAGCCAGCACTTAGTGGTGGCTAACAGCTGGATGTGATACTTTTAGAGGCAGACAGATTAATAAAGAGATCAGGGGAGGATCAAAAAGAATACTGCTAAAGCTACTTCACACCAGCTTGTTTGTGCACACACCCAAAGCTTTGACCCTGAGGAGTCACCTCAGAAGCTACACACTGTGGGGAGAATTAGACAACACTGAAAGAGACCAATCTAGTTATCAAACAAACAAGAAACCAACAGAGTAGCTATACATATTATCTAAAATATATAGTTTCAACAAAATACTAGGAAACATGCAAAGAAACAACAGTTATGACCCATATACAAGAAAAAAAAAACAGAAAACAACAGCCACAAAGTCTGCCTTTGAAGAATCAAATTTGGTAGACAAAGATTTCAAAGCAACTATTAAAAGTATATTCAAACACCTGAAGGGCACCATAGTTTAAAAAGTGACAGAAGGTAAGATGGTAATGTCTGATCAAATGTAGAATACCAATAAAGAGATAAAAATTATTTTAAAAGAAGCCAATGGAAATTCTGAAATTGAAAAGTGTAATTAGAATGGAACATTCACATCAGTGTTCCATACTATATTTGAACTGCCAGAAAAGTCTGTAAAATTAAAGACAGATTGAAAGTGATTGTATAATCTGAAGAACAGAGAAGAAATTTTTTAAGAAAAAAATGAACAGAAATTCAGAAAAATGTGTAACATAATTAAGCATATCAAAATATGCATCATGGAAATATCAGCAGTCGAGGAGAAGCAGTAAGAGTATAAAAAACATTCATAGAAATAATGTCTGAATAATTCCAAAATTTGATGAAAAACATTCAAGATACACTGAAGAAACTTGTAAATTCCCAACAGGACAAACACAAAAAGAGCTCTACCCAGACAATTCAAAGTAAAACTGTTCAAAGACAAGGAAAAAGATAAGTACTGAAAGCAGCCAAAGAAAATAACTTTTCAAATACTAGGGAACCTTAATACAGCTAACAACTAACTTCTCATCAGTAATGATGGAAGTGCATTCCTCCCATGGGATGGCATATTCAACACACTGAATAAAAAAAAAAAAAAAATCTCATCCAAGATGCTTCTGTCCAGCAAAACCATTCTTCAAAAATGAAAGCAAAAGATATTCCCAAATAAACAAAGATTAAAAGAATTTTTTGTTAGCAGACACACATTATAAGAAATACTAATGGAAATTCTTTAGGCAGAAAACAAGTAGAAATAATTCAAATTTACATGCAAAATCGAACAGCACTGGTAAGTACAATTATATAATTATAAAATAATATAAATGAAAGTTTCTTTTCTCACTTATGTTTAAAAATTTTATAAACCATATACATATAAATGATTTTATTCTGGGCCTATTTCATGCAGAAATATGCTAATATTTGACAATAAGTGTACAAAGTTAAAGGATGGGAGCAGAGCTTTATGAAAGTAAGGAAAAGACCAGTGAATCCACAGAACAAATGAAAAATCCACAAGAACACAAGCAAAAATGAATAATACTCACAAGAACAGAGGAAGAAAGCCAGAAATGGTAAATAGGAAAGCTAATAAACTCTGTAAATATATACATTCTTTCAGCTTTAAAAATATATGTATAAGTCATATATATTAAAAAGTATAACAATGTATTATTGGGCTTATAATACACACAAATGTATAGGAATAATGCTGTCATATCTCACTAAATTTGTTACATGACTCTGAAGCCCATTCTGATAAGTTAGGATGTATATGGTAAGCCCTACAGTGACCATTAAGAAAATAAAACAATAAATGTAACAAATAATTATTAGAGGAATGTAAAATGTGAAACTAGAAAATATATTAGTGGTTGCCCAGGACTCAGAGAGTTAAAGAAAATGGAAAAAAATAGAGGAAATGCTAATGGTGTGGGGTTTCTTTGGGGGATGATGAAATATTTTAAAATTGATTGTGTTGATGTTTGCACAACTCCATGAATATACTAAACACAATTTAATTGTATACTTTAAATGGGTCAGTGGCGTGACATGTGAATTATATACCAATAGAGGTGTTAAAAAGAAGGAAGAGGTAGGAAGAGCATCTTCCCAGACTATTGAGCTTATCATGTTTACTGCCAAATTCATTTCTAGAAAAATCTCGTAGACCTCCCTTAAGTTATGGAAGTTTCTAAGTGGGGAATAGAATTTGTATTGACAGCTCTGACCTCATGGATAGATCAAAATAAGACATACCTATTTATGAAGCTTATAGAAATGGAAATACATAAAATTTTTCTCAGATAACCCCATAGAGAAAGAAGTTGGTGGGCTCTCTTAGAAGACTCCTCCCATTGGTAAAAAGATTTCAGTTTAATCCTATAAAATGATAAAATATTTGCACTTTTGCAACAAAACATTTGTTTTGTTTGTTTGTTTTATGGTACTGGGGATTGAACTCAGGGACATTCTACCTCCAAGCTACACCGCCAGCCCTATTTTGTATTTTTTATTTTGAAACAAGGGTCTCACTAAGTTGTAGAGTGCCTCACTAGGTAGCTGAGGCTTGCCTGGAACCCGGATCATTGGGTCTCAGCCTCCCAAATGCTGGGATTACAAGTGTGCGCTACCACCCCCCGGCTGCTGCAAAACATTTGTGCCTTGGGCTCACTGAGATGTGACCTTGGGCTTGTTTCCTCTATGGAACAAAAATCTGTTACCTGAGAAGAGGTCATTTCTGTTAAGGAAAGGAAATGAAAGCGCGTGCTTGTAATCCCAGCATTTGGGAGGCTGAAACTGGAGGATCTGGGTTTGCGACCAGCCTCAGCTGCTTAGTGAGGCCCTCTGCAACTTAGTGAGGCCCTGTTTCAAAATAAAGAATAAAAAATAGGGCTGGGGCTGTAGCTTGGAGGTAAAATGCCCCCAGGTTCCATCCCCAGTACCGCAAAAAAAAAAAAAAAAAAAAGGAAATGAGTGCAAGAGTTGATTTCAATTTGTTGATAAAAATCAAACAAAATGAAAACATTTTCTTAATTAGAAATACATTAGTTATGTAATAACTATTAATTATTAATTTTATTTGTGAAAAAATTAACTAGACTGACAAGTATTAGTCATATTAGAAGGAATCTCTGAAACTATTTTATCTAACCACTTGTTTCAAATAGGATCATAAAAATGTGAAACAAATTCATTCAAATTATAGCATAGAATTGGATAAGATTGAATTTTGTTGGAAGAAAATTGATAAGTGAAAAAGTTAGGCTGCCATAATAGGCAATAACAATTTAATCCATGTAGAATTGTGACTTCAGAGAACATACATTATTATGTTCTTAGTAAACACCTATTAATTCCCATTTAAAATTCAATTTCCTCTTTTTCAGGAGATGGTTCTCTGCTTGTTTAGGAGCCAGCAAGGCATCTTCTAAGATGCAGGTGAATGTTGCTTTGTAGTTTAATTCTTAAATTGAAAAGGTAAGCAAATACTTCAAGTCTTCCTAATTAAGTAGTATCTGTTTATTCTAATGAGTACACTTAATTGCCTCTATACATCTAATTTTCATTCTGAATGTGTAATCGAGTTGAAAAAAAGTCATTTTCCAACTTGGAACACTTGGCCTGAATGGGAAACTTGTAAATATCCAGCAAGATATGTCTCAAAGATGAGCAGAATTGTAATTCCTTAGTAGCTCCCAAATATTTCATTTTAATTTCATATTTTGTTTACTGAAGTATCCCTCCCCCCTTTACAGCATATGACTAGAAGACATTTCATATGGACAAAAATCTAGGCTTAGTTTTCAGCAAAAGATGCTTAATTTTTTTTTTAAAACATGAGTGGACAAGGAATAATAAACATCATCTTAAAATCTCATTTAAAGCAGGGAATGAGTGAGTCTCTAAAATCATTTTATGTGACATAAACACTCCCCCAAATAAGAGCCAGTACAATCAGTCTATCCTTACTCTCAACATCCTGTTACTAAACTTTGTACTACATCTCTGGCACTAGCACTAGTGTGTGTCTCATTAGCGCCACCTAGTGAGTGCTGTTCTCATTTGGTAAACCTGAGTCACAAGTTAACTGCTGTAAACACAGAAAAAGCCAAATCAAAGTAATAATAGGATATCAATAGGATGATCATAGCCAGGCGTGGTGGCGCACGCTTGTAATCTCAGCATTCGCAAGGCTGAGACCGGAGGATACGGGTTCGCGCCCAGCCTCAGCTACCTAGTGAGGCACTCTGCAACTTAGTGAGACTCGGTTTCAAAATAAAGAATAAAAAATAGGGCTGGGGGTGTGGCTCGGAGGTAGAATGCCCCTGAGTTCAATCCCCAGTACCGCAAATAATAATAATAATAATAATAATAATAATAATAATAATAATAATATCATGTCTCCAGCATTTTGTTCTCATCCATTCTTCATAACTATTGGCATAGTAATTGGAACAGTTTATGTCAAATCAGAAAAGCAGTTTTAAATTTCATTTATATAAATATGGCAATTCAATTAAAAGAGGCTTTATTTTGACAAAAACAAGTATTATTAAGCCACACCTTCCATATTCATCTCATAGCCTAGTAAAAATTATATAAAATAATTTAAGTGAAAATTTTTGCAAATCATGAAACATTAAATACATAAACCATTCATGTAATTTAACCCATAGTACAATGGTATTTTCAGTTTTGTTTTTTTTTAATTTTCCAAAGAGTTTTAAATGCTTGTAAACTTACAATCTAATCTAGCTGCCACTTTTAGACTCAACCGAGATTAGATTTGGAAAATTGGAAATATATAATTTTACTGGAAACATAGATTCTATATTAGATGGTTGGGAACTCCTTTTATATTGTGATCTTTTGATTTAAAAATATGGGGGAGATAATTTAGAGCCTAAAGTCATATTTATTTTTCAGTTCTGAAAATGGATTGGATCATTTACCCTGTACATGGCTTCATTAATGAAAATAGAGTTGGCAATTTAAACTTCTGATTCTGCTCAAACCACTGAAAGATTCATGAAGAACATACGAAACTTAATGTGGTTAAATATCAAGTTCATTGACATTTGATGGCTAGTGAGATTTATCAAACAAAAATATTCTACATAAAAAAATTTTGTTCACAAACTTTTGCTCTTTCACCATCTTTCTGTAGACCTTATTTGAAATAATAAAACAATGATAAATATAACCATATAAAATAATCTGTGATTAAATAAAAGTAATTCTATATATCTGATTAAATAAATTCATTGCACTCATTTTTCCCCCTACTATATATATATATATATATATATATATATATATATATAATGAAGATAGAATATCAGAGCTTTTGTTTGTTTGCTTCTTTGATAATGCTGAGCATCGAACTCAGGGCTTCACCCATGCTAGGCAAACACTCTACCACTGAACTACATTGAGGGACAGAATGTCAGTTTTGAGGAATCAAGAATACTCATGCCAGATGCAATGGCACCCATCTGTAATCCCAGGACTTGGGAGACTGAATCTGGAGGATCACAGGTTTGAGGCCATGGTAACTTAGTGAGACTCTGTTCCAAAATAAGATGTAAAAAGGACTAAAGGTGTAGCTCATTGGTAGAATGTCCCTGTATTCAATTATTCAATCTGCAGTAACACACACACACACACACACACATGCATATACTACACACACGCTCACGTTGCATGTTTTCTCATCTACGGTATCCAGATATGACAAGCAGTCTTACCACATTTGGAAGCATCTAAATATTCATAAACATTGAAATGGTTATCATAAGTATAAAAGATAACTACCTGGACTATTACCTCTTCGCAGAGTCTTTGATATTTTGTAAATATAAATATAGCCCCCCAAATTAAAGTCAACTCCATTTTCCACATGCAAATACGTTATTGTTTAATGAAAATCATCTTCTGGTACAATTCCCCCTATATTCTCATGCTCATGGCTATCCCTCCTGATCCCCCAGAGGTTTCTCTGCAGGAAGAGACCAATTAGGAAATAGGAAAAGCTTCACTCAAAGCCAATACATGCAGTTACAAAGTGTTCTGTAGAGGTTAAAAGACTGATATGAATTTGGTCCGCTGAATATAACCTGCAGTGATATTGCCAGAGAAGACAAGAATTTGAATGAGCCTACGTTGGAAAACAAATTGCTTTGTCGCCTTGAAGGCAATCTCAGTGGGTCAAGGCTAAGGCCCTTTTCTTTGGTATTGTGTAGAGAATCATCTCTCTCACTTTTTTTTTCTCCCTTTTTCCTCAGGTAACTGGGTGGTTTTGACATTTTTGTGGTTTAATATGGCTTTTTTTTTTCACAAATGGTCTTTCAGAAAGTGGAAATTGTTCTCAGTAATTGAATGGGGATGATGGATCATGTTAAACAATGTCTTTCTCAAAATTCCCCATAACTTTAAATCAAATTTGGGGTATTAATAAAACTGCTAACTTTCTCATATTCATTTTCACTCTCTGAGTTTCTAGGTCTATATATTTCTAGTTGATGTCAGGAATTAAAATAAAATAATACCATAGTTCAAGACATGTAGTCCTATTAATATTTACTTGGAGGTACTGATTTGATAATGATCATCAGTAAACTTTTCAGTAAAAATGCATTTGGATCTACAAGTGTGTTTAACTTTCTAAAACTTGAACTCAGGTAGAAAAACAGATTAATTTTCAGAATAAGAATGATAATATAGCTGGACGTGGTGGCACATGCTTGTAATCCCAGTACTTGGGAGGCTGAGACAGGAGGATCACAGGTTCAAGACCAGCCTCAGCAACTTAGTGAGACCCTGTTTCCAAATAAAGAATAAAAATAGGACTGGGGGGTACAGCTCGGAGGTAGAAGGCCACTGGGTTCCATCCCTAGTACCACCAAAGAATGATAACATAATACATAATTGTTGTAATAGCCAATAACATTTCATCATCAGGGTTCAGGTGCCTGGTAGCAAGGTAGGTGATTTACATTCATCACCTCTTGACATATTCATAGCAACAGTGTGAACTCCATATTATTATTACCATTTTTCAGGTGACAAAACCAAATCCAGAGTAATATAAATCTAAAATAATATACTCAAGCTCACCCAGCTAGATAGTGATAAAGAAAAAGAAACAAACTTTAGTGAATCTCTATTCACTAAGCCAGGAAAATTGGAAAGGAGTTATACCCACAAAGATTTAAAGAATTCAAGAGTAGAAAGACAAATACCATCTGTTCTTAATTATATAGAGAGGTTAAAATGTTGATCCCATAGAAGTAGATTAGCCTGGTGGTTATCAGAGCCTGGGAAGAAGGGAAAGAAGAGGGGGGAGGGAAAAGGATAGTAAAGGAGTGCAAGGGTACAATGAGCAGGAGGAACGACTTCAAATGTTGCATAGCACAATAGAGTAACTGTGGCTGTTAACAAGTAAGTGTATATTACAAAACAACTATGGAGCCGGGCGTGGTGGCGCACGCTTGTAATCCCAGCATTTGGGAGGCTGAGACTGGAGGATCCGGGTTCGCGGCCAGCCTCAGCTACCTAGTGAGGCACTCCACAACTTAGTGAGACTCGGTTTCAAAATAAAGAATAAAAAATAGGGCTG